>SJXQ01013195.1:48593-162100 GCA_006408695.1 Aepyceros melampus
GGGTGAGACGGGGCAGGGGGGCGTGGAGAGAAGGGGGGTGGCCCGGCGCTCACACATGTCACATGTGCTTTTTAAGACGGCCGGGAGCGCCTGCGAGCTGGATTCGGTGGAGGATGCTGCGGCAGGTGCTTCGCAGAGGGCTCCAGTCGTTCTGCCACCGGCTGGGCTTGTGTGTGAGTCGGCACCCCGTCTTTTTCCTCACCGTGCCCCAGTCCTGACCATCACCTTCGGCCTCAGCGCGCTCAACCGCTTCCAGCCCGAGGGCGACCTGGAGCGCCTGGTCGCTCCCAGCCACAGCCTGGCCAAGATCGAGCGCAGCCTGGCCAGCAGCCTTTTCCCCCTGGACCAGTCCAAAAGCCAGCTCTATTCGGACTTACACACCCCCGGGAGGTATGGCAGGGTGATCCTCCTCTCCCCACCCGGGGACAATATTTTGCTCCAGGCTGAGGGGATCCTGCAGACCCATCGAGCCGTGCTGGAAATGAAGGTGAACTACAAGGGCTATAATTATACTTTTTCCCATCTGTGTGTGTTGAGAAATCAGGATAAGAAATGCGTGCTGGATGATATTATTTCAGTGCTAGAGGATCTCAGGCAGGCTGCCGTCTCCAATAAGACAACAGCCAGGGTGCAAGTGAGGTATCCCAACACTAAATTAAAGGTATGCTCCTCCTGCATGCTCTGCCAATTAAAGAGGCAGCACTTCATTTCTTGCCCTAAACAAGCAAAGAAAATGCAGAGGTCTCATCCTTAAGACTCAGAAGCTGATGCTTCTTTCATTTGGGGGGGCGGGTGGTGGGGAACGATGGGCAACCGAGTGAAGAAAACAGGCAATAAATGGCATGACTAGATATTAAGCAATTCAAAGCCAAACAAATGCCAAAAATGAGAAAAAAAATGGACCAAAAAAAAAGTTGTTTCTGAGACCCTGCAATTACATCTTTGTTCAGGGTTAATAAATCAGTGAATGGAAGGGGGAGGGGGAATCCTGAACAATTTGGGGGATTTCTTTTCATTCTGGGGTTCGATGTATTTCTTATTACTGATTACACATCCCACCTGGTGCCATATCCACCCCTTTACATCTTCAGCCTTGCTTGATTTTGACATGTAGGGAGTTTGTGCTTCGCTGCCTTGCTAGTGTGTGTCTGAAAGCAGTGTGTATGAATGGATTCCAGGAATTATGTGTATGTGTGTTTGCACAGGGAAAGAAGCAGGAATTTTCCCTGTGGAAAATGGAGATGTGCTGCTAACTGATGTGGTAGCTAACTGAGTCCTATTATTTCCTCCCCGCCACACACACACTAAATCCAACCAAAGCACGATTATTATACTAGCCCAATAGCAAAACAAAAAAATTCCACAGTCAGCAAAAGTTGCCATGAATGATAATTCTGGCATTAAATAGACAATACTGTTTAAACTCTCAATTCAAATTTCATTGCTCAAATGAGATTTCTAAACTCATTCCACACTGTCAGGATGGAGCTGCTGCAGGCAATGAGGCATGCAGTCTCCAGGTGACTGAAGTTTCAGGGACAAATGTGACTTCCAAAAGAGTCACTGCACCATTTGTGAGCTCAGCCCTGAGCAGCTCAGAGGCTGCACAGTCTAGAATTCCCAAGGCAGGTGTTTCCCAAGAAGAAGGAATTTTCTTTCTTCTAATGTGTATGAGGATGTGTGTGTGCTTCTAGGGAAATCATGGAATAGAAGTGATCCCAGTTTCAATGAATGGGTGGCCAGATATAGGAAATTGCTAATATCTCTATTATTTGTTACAATCAGCATCTGTACACAATTTAGAAAAATTAATTTCTCAGGATTTTTGAGGTAAAGGGCTCTTTTTCCTGAATTGAAGGAGAAGTTAATGCACTTGGAAACTAGAGATTCCTCAGAAAATCCCATAACCTGCCTCCTTTTAACATATTGCCCTTGTTTATGGATCCAGAGGCTGACAAGGTTTCAGCCCCCTGTTCGCAAGAACAGTCCCTTGGAGTTTAGTGAGACTAGACAGATGATTCATTAGCTTGAAGTCTAGGTAAGGGCTTGCCTGCCTCACACTTATTGAAGGGATCCTGATGAATAGATGTGGTCGGGTTGCATGCTTTTCATTTCCCAGACCCTTTGCCATCAACATTATTGCTTGCTCCAGAGAAGGATGCGGTGAAGAGGTAATCTTCTTCACCTACAGTCTTTAACTGAGTTCTTTCCTATGTCAAACATCGGGTGTAAAGAAAGATTTGAAATTGTGACTATTTAAATTTCAGTTTGTTTTCCCTATTGAAGCAAGTTTGCAGTTTATTAATATGCAGTCTTAATTGAGCCCCTTATTTTGTTTAGTCAGCAGTACCCTCCAGGTGTAAGGGCTCTGCCTAATCAGCCACCATGGGCATTTTATGTATCCAGCAATATCATTATGATATGTATGGTACAAACTCCTAAGGCCTCTAATTCACCTCTTTAATAATGACTGACTCTACTCCTATGATTTACTGGATGCTCTTCTAGGCACATGGGAGAAGGCTGGAGCAAGAAAAGCAAAGTTCTTACCCTCAGGGGTCCTAATCGTCGATGTCAAGGACCTTCCCTTGATTATTTGTAAGCAGGGACTCTAATCTTTGGATTCAGAGGTTCTCCGTCTAAACTTTCTGGCTGATTGGTTGGTTCATCTACATCTTGATAGGAATCAGTGGATAATCATAAAAGAATGGAGTAATTGATTACAAAGGGCCATGTAGTATTAGTGGAATTATCCTGCTAACCATAATAAGAACAGGAGAATTATACACTGGCTCTCTGATTTATAAAGCCCTTTTTCTGCTACATTCTATCAATAATATCAATGTGTCCTCCAGTGCATTGGCTTGACTCTTTCTGCATGCAGTCAGTGGGGTCCTTAAGCTATTTTTGGGTAAATGTCTTCTGAGAGGAGTGGACTTCCCTGGTAGCTCAGATGGTAAAGAATCTGCCTGCAATGCAGGAGAGCTGGGTTCAATCCCCAGGTTGGGAAGATCCCCTGGAAAAGACAATGACAACTAACTCCAGTATTATTGCATGGAGAATTCCTTGGACATACCATGGGGTCCCAAAGAGTCGGACACGACTGAGCAACTAACACGTTCACTCTCTGAGAGCAGTGGGTTCGCTGAAGCATCCAGATGGAATATCACACATGCTAATGTAATATAAAGTACAACTGGTGGAATTCCAGGGATACCTAGAATCCTATGAGAGTCTCCAGGGACTTTCAGGTGAAGCACTCCCTCACACAGAGCAAGTGAGATGGCCCTTTGTTTTGTTTATATGTAATATGGAAATGATTGTAATTCATATGTGACAGTGATGCTCAAAGAATGTCCCTAGGATGCTGACCCATAGTAAACTTTGAGAACTTCTGTTGTATAATATTTGAGAGGAATTTTATATTCACAGTTTTGGGCCCTTTAATTAATGTTGCTTTCGTCTGTTACATTTGGGTCACCAAGCTTCCCAACTCTGGCCAGTATGGAAAATTTCAGTGCTAGATAATGCCATTGGTGGACAGAGAATCAATAGTTTAGGGAAAATGCAAAATAAATAGCAGGGGCAGGATGGTGTGGATAGGAAGTGGCAATCTCCTGACAGAAGGAGCAGTAGGTCAGAGCCTGGAGATAGTCTGAAGATGTATAAACACTGATTGATAGAAAGCTTAGGACAGAAAGCTTTCTGACCTCTTAGGGTATGACAATTGGAAGGACATCTTCCAAATATTATTAAGACACCCAAGTAGTTCTGAGCACAAAAAGGTTTAGAACTTCTGATAAACATGATTATCTTGACAAGGTGATCCAGACAGGCAGGAACACAGAAAGTTGCTGCTATGGAATTCTAAAGAGAGGCTCAGATAAAGCTGATATGAAAAAAGGAGCAGTCAGCTTAGAATACTACACAGAAGAAACATATACACTTTCAAAAGCTGTGTAGGAAAGGTGCCAAGATTGGAAATCCCTACACCTATATAATACAAACTCTACAATTGTGCCTGTCATTATATTCTTAATGTTATTATGTCCCTGAGCAGGCACAAAGCTCAAGTCTTACATTCCTTCTGTACTATTCACATCCCCCAAACCCAACCTGTACAATTCTATGCAGGCAGTATTTACACCATTGATTAGTCTGTCGACTAACGTGTTCGTTGATACTGTAACATCACAAAGCTATTATCAACCTTCAAACCTCTATGATGTGCTTTTCCTTTAAAGATTTTCTCTACACTCACCAGATTTCTATAAATTTTTTGACCCTACTAATTCAGGGCCATTTTTTCCCACTTATTTAAACATACATATTGTATAACTTAATACAGTGTAGCCAGGCTGAATTTTGAAATTAAACACATAGTGTTGGAACCAGCCTCCTGATTAAAATGAGATAGGCACTCAAAATCCTTAAGCAAGGACTGCTCTGGACTCCAAAACATATTGTCATTATAATTCAAGGGACTCAGGTGGTTACAGGTAATATTTCCTTACTTCTTAGGCAGGCCATGATGACCTCACTTTTCCATCTGGCTAGTTCTAAGAAAGTACCAACTTCCATATGTCCCTGTTTCTTTAATTTTGCCACTGAAAAAGGCCAAGTAATGAAGAAGCATAGAAATGTGGTCCATGACAAATGGTAAGAAAGAAGTGAAGCACTCTCCTGCAGCCTGTCCTCCCCATTAAATTCCATTAATACATACCTCTGAGCAGATGTTTAAGTGAAATATATATTTTCCAAGGTACCACATTTAAGAAGAGGAACAAAGATAGATTTTCCTGCTTCTTAAAAGAGTGTTTCTCTGGGCACATTTTGAGTACGTCTTCCTAATTTGGAAGCTGTTGCCATTAATTGTTTAGTTCCAATCTCAATGGAAGTGCAATTAAAGCCAACATGGAAAGTAAAAACCAAGCATTACTTTTAAAGATTTCTAAGAAAAGGTATTCCATAGACTCCTTTCTCTAATTCATTCTAAAACCTTAAAAACTAGCTATTTCAGGATCTTCTCTTAGATTTAAGTTTGCATTCCTAATTCTCTTTCTTAATAATAGAAAAAAAATCACTACCTTATTCAATGCATAGTTTGTGTCTTAACTGATGTGGCATTTCATACACAGCATGTCATTTTTGCAAGCTTATGAATCAGGAAGGATATTTTTATTGCCATCTTATGAGTTGGGAACCTAAACCTAAAGACCAGGAGATTAAGTAAATTTTAAGAGGTCCCCATGGTAGTTCATGTTGGAGCTGGGCTTTGAATCCAGGTCTGTCTGACACTGACGTTTATATTTTTAACCAGAATACTGTATTGGGTTCTTGCATATCCTGCACCTTTTTCTGTGACAGCAACCCCTTGTACTAAGGAAGAACTAGGGTTGTAACTCCCAAGCCGTCTCACATCCACATTGTGACCACTGCTCTTTCATACCAGTCCCCTTGCTTACTGGAGAGACCAGCCCAGATGCAGGTGCAGTGAAACTTCTCTTCCCTTACTAACCCACAAGGGAGTAATACTTCCAGTCTGGGTAAACTCTAATGTTGACCCAGGTGCTGCAATGGTAAAGAATCTGCCTGCCAGTGCAAAAGACGCAAGGTTTGATCCCCGTGTCTGGAAGATCCCCTGAAGGAGGAAATGGCAACGCACTCAGGATTCTTACCTGGACAAGTCCATGGACAGAGGAGCCTGGCAGGCTACAGTTCATGGGATCGCAAATAGTCGGACACAACTGAGCAGGTAGTCTCTCATGGATTTGCCACAAACAATTTAACAGATTCCTTACCAACATGTGATTTCACCTTTCATATTATTTCACATCAACTCAGAACAAACTAATGATCCACTGAGAGTGGGGAAGCCTGTTAGGTGACCAAGTTCCAAGCCAGGGTCTTATGTGCCAGACAGGCTTGAGTCCTTCTATTTAAAATTGGCATCAGGAAAAAGAATTGATGAGATATCATGGGATAATACAATGCAGACTAAATTGAGAAATATTCAGGAGACCTGAGTTCTGACCCCAGTTCTGTAAAGACCAGTTATGTGACATTGGACAAGTCTCATCACCAATCTGTGCTTCAAGCTTTGGGATTTCTCTGTGACATTCCACCATGCCATAGATAGATATCATCGCAGGGGATCTGGGGATATATTCTACAGTATTTCTTCTCTGGAGTAAAGTAGATGTCTTGATTAGTTAGATTTGAACTATGCTGTTAAGCAATAATCGTAGTTTCCTAACTAAATAGTTGTACATATATTTCCAAGCCACTGAATCAAGATCAGTTCAGTCATTAAACTTTTCTGAGCAACCAGGTGGACAAAATCTTGCCTGGTATTGGGACACAGATTCTGTGCTTTGGCTTCAACAAAGACCTACTTTAAACTAAATTAAGTAAATTTCGTAAGTACGTGTTCATGCTTCTTTCCATAGTTTTGGAATTCAAGGATTAAGGTAGAATTTTTTAGAAAGCACAGAAATGATTTTCTCCCTTCTAACTTTCTTACGCTCAGCTGAGCTGATTCAGTGGTTCAGAACCACCAAGGGCTTGGGGTGGGGAGAAGTCAAAAGGACACACAGAGCAAGACGGAAGTGTAGGAGGGCCTAGAGCCATGTCTACCCCCTAAACAAAGAAAAAAACAAGCATTCCTTTGCTGTCACTGCTCTTAAGTATTGCTTTAAGCAATACTTAAATTTAATAGCTTTTTCCTTAATCTTTTCTACTTTAATGCTATTATAACTGAAACAAGCTATGGTGTTGTGCTTTTCAAAATATATTGTGTTAGGAGAATATTTTCATTTTAACCCATTAGCCCTCACAACATGATAGGGCTTCCCTGGTGGCTCAGATGGGAAAGAATCCACCTGCAGTGCAGGGGACTGGGGTTCAATTCCTGAGTTGGGAAGATCCCCTAGGGAAAGGAATGGCCACCCACTCCAGTATTCTTGCCTGGAGAAATGTCTATTGGACATGATTGAAACACATTGATTTTCTCTCAGTTTAGAGTTGATCGATTGGCAGATGTGCATACCTGTTCCAGATACATCCAGACATTTCTTCACATGCTCAATATCAGCATTTTTAAAGGAGAAATTTGGAAATTCCAAGATTCTGGATTTTCATGAGACAGCTCTAGATTAAACAGCAGGCCTGTTTCTTCCCTAACTTAGTTCAACAGACAGGTCAAGCCCCCTCCGCACGGAGAAGTCGTGGAAGCGACTCCTATCTCTGGATTGTTTCTGCTAGGCTGCTGGGGGACAGGGAGACAGCTATCACAGCCTTGGCACCCAGAAACATTACAGCAATGCTTCTGACTTAAAAGCATGCCAAGCTGCATTGTAAGCTAAGAATTAATTTCTTTTTTTTTTCTAAAACTTTTTTCCTCAAAGTGTTGTGTGTGGACCAGTGGTATCAGCATCCCTGGGGGAACTCACTGGGAATGGAAATATCCCAGGTCTTAGCACAGACCTACTGACCAGAACCTGTGTTTTAACCAGCTCCCCAAGTGATTCATAGGCCCCTGAGAGTTTGAGAAACTCAAGTCTCAGATGCAAGGTTGACATTTGTGTTCCCTATTCACAGCTTGAGTTTGAAGTTATGTGTGTCGACTTAGACCAAAAACACCCTAGAAAATTGAGTAATTGAGCCCACACCCATCTCGTGTAGATGTGTGATAGGGACATTAGCGAAATGCCTAAAGAATTATCATGCAGCTAGTCCACACAGAAAGGCTTACCATTACCCTCTGTTGTTGGGCCCGTCACCTGGTTGAGCTTAAAGCCTATTACCGTTGGTCAATATTTTCCAAAAATGTTGAAATTAAATCTAATCGTGTCTTTAAGAAAAAAAATCAGCAGCGATTTTCTCAAGCCTCTTTGCAATTAGTATACAACAGTAGCAGCATTAAGCCCTCGTTAGCCTAATCATGTTAATATTATATGGGAACACAAGGTATGGGAACTATACATAGGCACAAGGGTATTTGGGGAAAGTGAAACACAAAATTAGAGTGGAGTAGATTTTTGAAGTGGCTTTGCAATCCATGCCTTTCTCAGACAGGAGTATTATGGCAGAGCCATTCATTGAAATCAAGGCTCATTCTCTGTAATTCAGGGAAATTCAAGGCCTCTGAAAGGTACCTGATGAGCAGCACTTAAAATGAATGAGACTGTTTAGTTAACAGGCTTTGCGTTGGAATAGCCGATGTTTTCCCTTCAGAGTTCCCCTCCCTACAAGAAGAGGCTTCATCTGGGCCATGCTTACTTCCCTCCACTGTCTCAAAGGCTAAAGGCAGAGGATGACTCAGCTTCTGGAAAACAGAAACCTGTTTAAAGGGTTCTTATAGCTTCAGGAGGGTCTTAAAGCTGTCCAGGTGTTCAGGGTAGAGGGAGGGTTGCGTGGACATTGAGCCCTCAGCCTCAAAGTTCTCTCTGCCCTTTGAACATTCAGGTCTGTTCTCTCACCTCATCAGGTTTCTTGATTCCGTGGAGGAAGAGAATGTTCAGCTCTGATTGTCACTGTGGATCATACTAAAGTAGGTGAGGTGCAGCTTAGACTCAAAGCCAATCAGCTGTAGGTATACCTATGGCTGATCCCTACTGCGGTTTGACAGAAAACACGAAAATTCTGTAAAGCAGTTATCCTTCAGTAAAAAAAATTTTTAAGCCATTCAACTAATGTAACAGATTGCATCTGCTCCATGCCACGCCCTGTGTTGGGTGCTGGAGACTTGAGTGAAGAACGAAAAGAGACATGATGTGTGACCCTCCAGGAGCTTGAGTCTAATACCAAAGACAAAAATCAGATAAACGTATCATTACAGACTATCACAGAGGAAAACTGCCTGGTGCTGTGAGAGGGAAAATTTCATGGACAGAGGAGCGTGGCGGGCTACAGTCCATGGGGTCACCAAGGACTGAGGACACACACCAACAGTGAGAGGAGGATACCAAGTCGTGGGCTCTTAGAAATGACTTTCTTGAGCAAGGACCTGTGAGCTGATGTCGAAGTTAGATGGTGGAGCCATCCAGTACCTTAGGTACGTTGAATGAAAGCCACTGTGGCTGGAAGTAAAACGCTGTCACGGTGAAGGTGCTAAGGGCTGTGTTGAGAATTTCTTAAGAGATGGTGTCACACAATTTAGATCAAGATCTGTGAAGCTTAGTAGTCCAGTTTACATCTTTACTCTGTCCCATCAGCTCTGTGACTTTGTTCAGATGTTTTAACTTCTCTGTAACTCAGTTCTATCATCATAACCCCATAACTTCTTATCATTCAGTTGGCTAAGTAAGTGTATGATACTTAAAGAAGGGCTTCTCAAATTCTGATTGTCATCTGGAGATCTTGATAAAAATGCAGATTCTGATTTAATAAGTCTGGGATGGAGTGAATTCTACATTTCTAACAAGCTGAGGCCTCTGGTCCTTGAACCGCATTGAGCAGGAAGAGTATAAAGCATTTAGAACAGTACCTGATTCTTTGCAAACTCCTAACAAACGCTCTCAGCTTAGCTCTTTGAGTACTGATTTTCTGCCCTTATTCAGAATTGGTTAATTGATTTTTCTTGTGAACCCTTTTTTAAAATTTATCTTTTATTGAAATATAGCTGAATTGCAATGTGTTATTTACTACTGTACAGCAAAGTGACTCAGTAATAATATATATATTGTTTCATATTTT
Organism: Aepyceros melampus; assembly: GCA_006408695.1. Taxonomy (NCBI): domain Eukaryota; kingdom Metazoa; phylum Chordata; class Mammalia; order Artiodactyla; family Bovidae; genus Aepyceros; species Aepyceros melampus. Next base: position 58,290 of record SJXQ01013195.1, read on the forward strand.
TTCTATTATGCTTTATCACAAGATATTGAATATAGTTTCCCATGCTATACAATAGGACCTTGTTTATCCATTCTGTATATAGCATTGTGCATGGGCTAATCCCAAACTCCCATGCCAACCTTCTCCCACTTCCCTCCCCCTTGACAAGCACCAGTCCATTCTCTACAGTGATCTCTTGATTAGATGAAAATCTTTTTGTTTCAGTCCTCAAAACTGAAGTTGTTTCTATCCTATTATCGTCATTGTTATTTCTTTAGTAAGTAGAGTATGACTGACGGGCATAGATTCCCCTGAATCTTGGGGCTCCCAAGAAGTTGAGCTGCCTTCATTCTGAATGTGGCATGTCTTTGCTAAGGACAGTAACGAACAAATAAGGAAACTGCGAGACCTTGGTTTCGGTGTCCATTGGGTCTGGAAATATCTCAGAAGTTGTATATTCTTGTCACTTTCGGGACAGCTAGCCTTGACCCCTTTCTCCCCTCTGGGTTTCTGTGACATTTGGTTCTCCTACATCTCTGATGTCTCTCTGCTTCTTACTGGCTGACTGCCCTTGCTACTTCCATAGGTATAATTATTCCCGTGGAACGGTCTTTTTCCTGGTGTGTTCTCAATATTCTCATTCAGGCCAAACATCAGTTCTCTTCCATGTGTATAACTCTTTGAACGGCATCTCTATTCTGTCGTTTACTCGGGCTCAGTCACTATGATTAACTCTTCCCTTCCCTCGACTCCCCCCAGCCGAGACATATAAACAGTAGGAGCTGATTCATTCTAGGCCAACATGGCCTTTAGATCAATAGCATCCTGATCACCTGAAAGCTTGTTAGAAATGCACATTCTTAGACCAGATCTGCTGAAACTGAGGATCGGGTCCCACAAGCCCTCTAGGTGCTTCTGATTCCTCCCGAAATAATGAGAACTTCTCTTCTGCAGAAGAGATGTTCAGTCTTGGCTGAGTGTAGGCATCATGAGGGGAGATTTAAGAATGTCGATGTGTGCATCTCATCTCCAGAGATTCTTAGTAAAGAGCTGACATGGACACTGTAACTTTTAAAATCTCTGTTGATTATAATGGATTACCAAGGTTGAAGACTAAGTTCTCCTTTTCAAATTTATTTTCCTTTTCTTTCTCACTGTCTCTCCCTTGGGTTTTCATTACCTTGTACCTGTTTTATCTAGGTAGTAATCTAATCTCTATCACATGATTTCTCTCACCTGGAACCTAACCTGTGTAATAGGGTCATACATCTCTTGATAATATTTTCCTCTGACCAAATCCTGCAAGAGTTTCTCATTGCCTAGAGAAGAAATGGCAAACGCCTGACCATAGATAGCCACCGAGAACTTTGCTTAGCCAGGCCTCCAACTTTACTTGAAGTTTCAGGTGGCAGTACATCTTATGCAGCAACCAAACCAAACCAAACCCACCCTGAATTTTCCTGTTTTCTTACCTTCATTCATAATGTTCTTTTTGCTTGGAATTTATTTCACACCGTCAAATTCACATCTCTTAAAAGTTGCTTTTTCCATTGACCTTCTCCAAAGTGGCTCCAAAGGTAGCCACTTTTATACACTTTAAGAGATACTTTGATGGCAGTTTCCTTAATCACACTCTAGCTTGTGTTTTAGCATTTTAAGAAGTCTTTGTTAAACTGTATGTGCCTGATGAGCTAGTAGGGCTGGTAGCTTTCACTACATACACTGATTTGCCTACGTGGAGCCAGCTGGTATGTGGAGAAGTTGCAAGGAAACAGGAAAAAAGCCCATCCCAGCCAGCCTCCCCTTCTATCAGTTCAGTTCAGTTGCTCATTCATGTCCGACTCTTTACGACCCCATGGACTGCAGCACGCCAGGCCTCCCTGTCCATTGAATCTTGCTCAGACTCATGTCCATCGAGTTGATGATGCCATCCAACCATCTCATCCTCTGTCATCCCCTTCCCCTTCTACAGCTGTGCCTAAACCTTAAAGAGAGATAGCAACTGGTAAAGTCATTGAGAATGGCCCCTCTGAGTAGTGCTGAGATGCATGAGCCACAAGCAAGACTGATTGGGGCTTAGCAACAAGGGGCTACAAGAATAGGGAGAGTCTTTCTCCACCTGTACACAGTACATGTGTGACTTCAGCTCAGGAGAGCCTGCAGGGAGGCGGCTTGAACACCTGGTAGGGTTACCAGATTTAGCAAATAAAAAGACAGGACATCCAGTTAAATTTGAATTTGGGGTAAACAAAAATTTACGTTTTTAGTATAAGTATGTTCTAAATATTGCATTCTTCACTTATCTGAAATTCAGATTTAACTAGGCGTCCTGTATTTTATCTGGCAGCGTAGCACAGTGGGAACTCAAAGAATCACATCTGAAGACCCACGCACAGATTTCAGAATGCCAGGGGACTAGCCCCGGTTCTAATGCACGGAAGTCACCATCAGCCAGGGGGCCAAAGAGCAGAGCGTGAAAGCCAATTTGGGAAATAATAACGATATTAGAGGCTTCCCAGGTGGTGGGAAGAGTGGTAAAGAGCCTGCCTGCCCATGCAGGAAGTATAAGAAATAAAGCCTCGATCCCTGAGTTGGGAAGATCCCGTGGAGAAGGGCATTGCAGCCTTCTCCAGTATTCTTGCCTGGAGAATCCTATGGACAGAGAAACCTGACCGGTTACAGTCCATGGGATGGCACAGAATCGGACACAACTGAAGCGACTTAGCACAGCACAGCACAAAGATATTCTCAAGACTCCCAGAATGGGTAAAAGTTTCCAGGGGCCAGAGCTTCTGTGTATTCAAGTAGGGATGCAAGCAGATGAAATTTAAGTTCCTTTTGATATGACTTCATATGTGTATTCTCTCCTGAGGAAACATAACTTACACTGGTTGTTTTAATAGTTGCAAGTCTTCACTTGCTAGTAAAATGAAAATTGAATGGATAAATGAAAGAAACCTATTCAAAACTGCACTAAATAAATATTCCATCTAGAAGATGTCTTTTGTTTTATATTTTATCTATGAGAAGATGAAAGTATTTATAATAAGCGAAACTATAATTAAAGAAACTAAGTTATAAGATAAAAAAGTCTTGGGGGTACAGTGCGCAGCACAGAGACTGTAGTTAACAATGTTGTATTTTATATTTGAAGGTTACTAAAAGCGGGATGTTAACCAATGCAATATGCAAACTATATGCAAATATATCAAATCATTATATTGTAAATCTAAAACTGATATAGTGTGATATGTCACTTCTATCTCAATTTTTAAAACTGTAAAAAAGAAAAAAAAAAACTGCCCACATTTGCCAGAACCATATCTATGTTGAAAACATCAATTTATGATACATAAAATAATTTCAGTCAACAGTATGGTTTCAGAAGACTTTTGTTTGGTTCTTTTTTTTAAAGGGTCCCTCAATTACTCAATTTTGAGAATCATTCGATTGGAGAGAGGGATATTTATTTAGCTACCCATGCTAAATGTAGGACTTAGAGTATCGTAAGCAGAAATTCAACTTTCTTAGTGGCTCAGATGGTAAAGAATCTGCCTGCAATGCTTGAGACTCAGGTTCGATTCCTAAATTAGGAAGGTCCCCTGGAGAAGGGAATGGCTACCCACTCCAGTTTTCTTGCCTGGAGAATCCCATGGGCAGAGGAGCCTGGCAGACCACAGTCCACAGGGTCGCCAAGAGTCAGACGTGATTGAGACTAACACTTTCACACTTTCTAAGCAGAAATACTGAAGGTCATAAAATGTAAAGTAAGAGATTTTATTGTTTCTATTCATGTGATAGTAAAGTGTAAAATTGATTTTTAAAACTAAGGGAATTGGTTAAAAAAAGTGAAGAGCAGAAGTCCTATGTCAGAAAGGGAGGGAGGGAGGGAGAAAGAAAATAGATGACGCAGCAGGTTAGTGAAAATTTGTTCAGTGAGAATAGTAGCAAGCCAAAGCTAAACCCCTGGACAGGATCGGTTACCCTTTCTGTGTATGAAATGTGGCACTAAAATCAAAGATGAAGCATGCTCTTAAACGTCTGTGCACCAGCACTAAGCACATGGACTATTTAGAACCCTTCTTATTTTTCTTTAAGATTATCAAGCTTGTTTTAATAACCAGGTATGTTTTTATTGGGCCATTGTTATCCTCTCTTGTGACATTTGTTCCACTCAGAAAAATAACAGTCTTTAAAAAAAGATCACTTGAACAAAACTGGTAAAATCACCCTAAAAAATAATTTGAAAATAGGTAATGAGTCCCCCATCCCTGCACTGATAAAGTTTCTGTTTGTAATTTAAATCTTCAAGTCATCTTTTATTTGTAAAGTGAGAAATCACCATCCTATTGTGTATTTCAATCAATTTTTTTTTTTTGGTAAACATATAATTACATATGTATAGTGCAAGTGAAGTCACTCAGTTGTGTCTGACTCTTTGCAACCCCGTGGACTGTAGCCCACCAGGCTCTTCCATCCATGGGATTTTCCAGGCAAGAATACTGGAGTGGATTTCCATTTCCTTCTCCATTACATATGTATATATGTACATACATTCTTTTTTTTTTTTTTTTTTTCTCATTTCACATTTCTTGCTTAGAAAGAAATGGGAAGGACTTCCCTGGTGATGCAGAGGGTGCCAGTTCGACACCCTGGTCGGGGAACTAAGATCCCATACGCCTCCTGGCCAAAAGGCCAAAACATGACACAGAAGCAATATTGTAAAAGAAATGGGCGAAAAGTCTAGCGTGTCATTTCTCCCTTCCCGGGATCCGGGTGTTCTTGCACAATGCAGATTTGGGGATGATTTCTCTAGAGCAGACTCCTGGGTGGGCAAGGCAGGCCTGAACAACGGAGCGTGAGGTTAGGGTCAGTGGGCACCAGTAAGTGCCCCTGGAGACAGACGCCCTGCTAAGCTCCCCGGGGGGCCTGAGGAGCTCAGTGGCTGCACTGGTTTAATGACCCCTTTGTGTAGATCAAGCATACCTCTCTAAGGGAATAGCACACAAAACTGGTACCAGCTGCTTTATTATCATTGCATTCTTTTCAACCACTGTTCCCTTGAGGATTATTTTTAAGGCTATGAAACTTCAGACATCTTTTATCAGCTAATCACATCAGCATGTCTCTTGCTAAACAATGTTCACTTACATTTTTAGTTAATTTATCTCAATATGTTGTTTATAAACTGATGTTATCCTACTCGTCTTCCTGACAGAAGAAATATTTTGGTAGTTGGTGACTAAATTGACATAAGATTTTTACTTCCCTTCTTGCCCTCAGCTCTGCACCCTTAGGTTATTGATGATGTTAAAGTTATAAGCATTGACAGTGTGGCCCATTTAGCACAAAAAAAAAACAGCAATTTTTTTTTTGAGGTGGGTGTTAGTTTTTAATGGATTGAGATGGAGGAGGCTCAAATTGATTGAGCCCCTCTTTTGAAATTATTAAATAATGATGAAGAGAGTAGTAAAAAGGAAATAGATCTATGTGGGAATCTAATTCTATCATTTATTACTGTATGACCTTAGATGTGTTATTTAATGTTTTTGTCCCAGTTTTTCCATGTAAAAAAAGTATTATTAATATTTTTTACATGATACTAAAAGTATTTTTAGTATCTACTCTTCATATTTTTAGATTTTCAGACACTTAGTGGTTTCTTAACAAATTGTAACTTTTTCATCTAAATCAACATCATAAAAACACCAAGTGAAAAACTTGCTCACAATCCTATTGACCAGTTTTATAAACAACTGATTTCCACATCTTCAACTGTGAAGTACATAGATGCTATATAGAGTACATGTCTTTCTTGAGACTGTTAAATTTTTCCATAAAAATTTACATAATTATTATTTTTTTAGCTCAAAAGCCTGGCAAGTGATTGTAGCATAATTTACTTAATTGTTCATTTACTGTTATCTTGAGAGTAGAGTGGGACTGTTTTTGGAGCTGATTTCCACATTCCTGAACAGACAAAAGGAAGAAAGCAAAATATTCTGGCTTGTCAACAGAAGCTGGAGAAAAAGAGCATTTTCTTATGTGATTTAAAATGTCGCTTTCATAAGTATATGCACTTATGCAAGCACGATACAAATTTAGGTCAACAAGTTCCAGGGGAGCAGGTGTCCCAAGAAAAACCTTGGATAGAAATTAGAAGGACCTGATTTATTTATAGACCAACTACAAAATGCTGTAAATTGCTTTGTTAAGGACCACATCCAAGAGTAATCTTGTAAGAGTATCATGTGGCTTGTCCTATTACAAAGTAATTTTTAGTGCTTTTCATTTGGTATAGCTCAATAATTCTCAAAAGGAACACTTCAGGAACTTTCCTATTAAATGATGTCTGGGTCTCTTCCTCAGACCAACTGAATCAGAATCTTTGGAGAAGGGACCTGAGAATTGGTGTTTTCTTAAGTTCTTTGTATGATTCTAATGAATAACCATGTTGAGAAACACTGAGAGACCTTAGACCAGAAAAAGATCCCCCTGTCCTACTCACCTCCTTTACAGATTCATAGGATGAAAAGATAAGGGAATGATACCGCTTCCTTTGACCTTCCATTTCAAGTCGTAATCTAGGGTCTCAAAAAAGAGAGCATTTGCCTTGACACAATCAATCACAGTACCATTTCCTTGGCACATAAGCTGCCTCCACAAGAGCTCTGTAGCTAAAGTAAACAACTTCATTCTCTCTTGTAATTCCCTAATTTGGTATTGATTGGCCAGAAATATGATGTCTTAATTATTTTGCTCTGCTCCAAAGATGTCCAGGATTGTCAATCATTGGTATCCCTCGACACTTTAGAAGGCATCCTTTCTTAATATACTTCTTCCTGGAGATTAATAAGAAGACCTGTAAATATTTATTATTATGGTGTAGAGCCAAAGGAAATGAATCTTGATAGCTCAAAGAAGTCTATTTCAAGTACAGGCTTTCAGTTCTTACTAAGCTGTTATTAGCCCTTTGATTTCCATTGTGTGTGTGTGTTAGTCGCTCAGTCGTGTCAGACTCTGTGTCCCCATGGACTGTAGCCCATTAGGATGACCTAAATCCCTTTATATCCTGAGATAGTGTTTGCTACTTTGTAACCAGTTCATTAATACTATTCATTGTTAGCCCATTCTTGTAATAAGCATGAAATGGCAACCCACTCCTGTTCTTGCCTGGAGAATCCCAGGGACGAGGGAGCCTGGTGGGCTGCCGTCTATGGGGTCACACAGAGTCGGACACGACTGAAGCAACTTAGCAGCAGCAGCAGCAGCAGGAAGGCAATGGCACCCACTTCAGTACTCTTGCCTGGAAAATCCCATGGATGGAAGAGCCTGGTAGGCTGCAGTCCATGGGGTCGATAAGAGTCAGACACTACTGAGCGACTTCACTTTCACTTTTCACTTTCATGCATTGGAGAAGGAAATGGCAACCCACTCCAGTGTTCTTGCCTGGAGAATCCCAGGGATGGGGGAGCCTGGTGGGCTACTGTCTATGGGGTCGCACAGAGTTGGACACAACTGAAGCAACTTAGCAGCAGCAGCAGAAAATAAAGAAATATGTATTGAATAAATGAAGGATCAAGTGAATTAACTATCTGGCTTTTTTTTTTTTTTTTTTTTAGAGCAACTGTACCCCAAGTTCTTTTTATTTTTATTTTTTATTTATTTTTTTTTAATTAATTTTTATTTTTTAGTTTGTTTTGCTTTACAATACTGTATTCGTTTTGTTACACATTGACATGAATTAGCCATGAGTGTACATGAACTCCCAATCCCGACCCCCTCCTCCACCCTCCCGCCCCACACCCTCTCTCTGGATTATCCCCATGCATCAGTCCCTAGCATCCTGCATCCTGCATCAAACCTGGACTGGCAATTCATTTCGCTTATGATATCGCACATGTTACATGCCACTCTGCCAACCCATCCCACCCTCTCCCTCTCCCACAGAGTCCAAAAGGCCATTCTACACAACTGTGTCTCTTTTGCTATCTGGCTTTTTAATTGTCCATGTTAAGCTTTAAAGAGCTTCCCAGGTGGCGCTAGTAGTAAAGAAGCTAAATGTAGGAGATCAGAGATGCAGGTTTGGTCCCTGGGTCGGGAAGATCCTCTAGAGGAGGGCACGGCAACTAACTCCAGGACTCTTGCTTGGAGAATCCCATGGACTGAGGGACCCAGCAGACTCCAGTCCATGGGGTGGGAAATAGACACAACTGAAGAGACTGAGCACGCTCAAGCTTTGAGAGTATCATATTAAAGAATTTCAAAATACTCCCAGTCTTAACTTAGTCAAGGTTTACTTAATCTTCAACCAAATCCCACACCTTCTATCTTTTCATCTGTGAAAATACTATTATCCTTTTCTAGATGAATGAGTTCTGGGAAGGCTAACTATCTCTAGTTTTAGCAAGCCTGAGACTTCTAACTCTTTCACAAAGGGATCTTGGCGCCCCCAGATCAGTATGGCAAGTCCATTCATATAAAACAATATTAACATGATGTCTAATTACAGAAAAAGTATGTTCATTAAAGTGCAATGAATATTTAAAGTAGTTCAAACTACAGAGGGGCCATAAAAATCTAAGTGCCCTTCCTGGGTCAGTAGAAAGTTTTCCATTGGCATCCCAGCGGGTTCACAAATCTTATACTCCCTCTCTTATTATTTTTAAATGGCAATTATAAATCACCTGATACAGTGAGGTGAAAGGATGTTTTCCGCATCAATATGAATGATGTGGGTATGCACCACTGGCCACCAGTAACTGGAAATTATACATTGCAAAAGGAAAGCCAAACATTTGGTGCCTCACTATCACTTTCATATTAAATATTTTGTCTTTAGCAAAAAGTAAAAGTATTCTACAGAGTTGAATCCATACTTATATTTTGCAGAACCATATATAATAAAGTAAGGAATTGACCTTTCTCTTTTTACTGTTCTAGAAGAAAGTATTTTTTTTTTTTACTTTTTCTTACTTTTTCACAAATAGTTACTGTGACATGCCTTAAGGGAGTTTGACCTAATCCTTGTTTTGGGTGCATATATTTGTAAAAGGCTTCATTGAAAGCTATCTGGGAAGGTTATCTAACCTACATGTTTCAGAAAGCCCTGTTATATATAATTGCTTCAATAAACTACTCACTATCTCTTCAGAAGAAAATTACTCCTCATATCTATTTAAAACAGCTATTTCTATTTGTTTTTCCTTTAGTAAAAAAGAAAACTGGTCTTTGCTATCATTTTTTAATCATCCTATGACCTTGGAAATGACCATTACTTTCTCTTGGACTTCTGTTTAACTGAATACTCTCTTATGCATAGACCTCATTTGCTACTACACAACCTTTTTGTTTTTTAGCAAACTTTTATGTTTTAGGAAATTGATGTCTCCTGAGTTTTGAACACCTATGTTGTGTTCGAAAGATATACAAATTATCTTTCTGGATCCAAACATTCTCTCCATATTTGTCTTACCCCAGTGAATAGCTTTTCTCAATAGAAATGTATACTATGCTTATATTGTTTCAGACACTGGGCTAGGTGTTAGAGTTATAGAGAAAAGTTACAGACCCTCTTTTCCTAGAAACCTACAGTCTAGTGAGGAAGGAGGGCAAGTAAATGGGAAAGTAGCAGTAGAGCAGGGTAACTTGAACTTAAAGGTTAGTTCGAAATAATTCAGAGCACAGAAAAGTCCAGAACTGGTGTCGCATTAGATTCAGAATCCTCCAGGGCTCTATAATAAAAATAAATACTCTTTACTGGTGGGAGAGGTCTTTCAGGAATGCTTATTTCAATCGGTAATAAATGTTTTATTTTTTGAAATGTATTCATTAAAACTAAGGTTAGGGGAGAGCTGCTTTCTGTCAGCAGGGAAATGTTTTGCCATGATCAGTTACTCTGAAGGTTATGAAGTCAGCATAAAATCCTAATAATGCTGTAGACTTAAAAAATAATACAAAGCAGAAAAATTTTATGGGTATGGACCAAGAAATATCAAAATGAAAAACATGAGGGTTATTCATCTTCCACAAGATCTGGCCAGAAGATTGTGGGATACTGGAACTTTCCATAGTCCCCTCAAATCCTCCTACCCTCAGGTCTTTCTTCCCAAGTGATAGTAACTGGTAAGGTAATTGTGCAATTATTTAACCAGCAAAAATAAAGGATCTATGCAAGTAGAAGAGAGTGGTTTCACGATTTATTAAAGATGTCTTGTACTTACATAGATGCATCATTTTCCTGGCTAAACAATCCCATAGTTACCTTAACAAAATCGTAAAACCACTGCTAAAACGCTGAGCATTTTTAATAAGGACAAAGAATAAGTTAATTCTTACTTTGGGGCAGGAGGGATAATGTCTGATTTAATAAACATCTCTGACTTAATGCCTGCTTGGATGGTAAATCAGCAATTTTGTTTCCACTAAACAAATGAGTTAAATCCCTCTGGAACAGGATAGGTAAATAAAATCAACAAAATGTATCTCACATCTTTGCTGATTGAAAGGATGTTAGATGTATGCTTCGGAGAGTTAATGTTTATATGCAAATTCTAGGACTTTAAGTCTCTGTGTTAAGAAACATAAAATGAAAATGTGCCTTCTTTTTTTCATAAGAATTTTTTGTACTAACAAAGTGAAGTGGGGCATTAAAAAATCACCCAGCAAATTCAGTCTTTATGGATAGAAAATCGAGACATAATTGTCTGACTGTCCTAAAGCCACACTGCTTTTGCTCTCCTTATCTTAGTAATTACTAGTTCTCTGAGACTTTCTTGTTGTTTGTTGAATTCACACATGGTACGACTGAAAGTTGCTAACTCTCTTTCTTTGAATTTTTTGGAGGCAAGGATAGACCATGGCGTCTGTGATTAAGGTCCATGGGAACAGTTCCACCATATAATATGAAAGAGCCAGGACTCTTATGTGGAGCTGCTACCCTTCCAGATAACAGGCAGGAATTCATTTGGTTCTACCAGCAGCAAAGTGAGGTGCTACCTTATATTATCTTTTATCTCTTCACAAGGAGGAAACTGAGGCACAAATGGTTAAGTAACTTGTCAAAATTCATTCAGACGACAGGGAGCCTATATCCTTATTGCAATGCCAACCACTCTTACTCCTATAACCACTGACCACACAGTTGACCACTGATCATATGGGTCTCTCAATCTCTACTGTGGTTGCACATAATAGTTCTAAAGTTATTCCTGATGGTTTTCATGGGAAACTCAAGATTAAAAGTGGAAAAGGACTCACAGTATCATCAAAGTCATCCTCACCCAAAACTAATAAAAGTATATTCCCCATAGCATTTCTTTTCTGAAGCAATTTAGGCAGTTTTATTAAGTTCAATTTATGTGCGCCTCACTTAATTGATCGAATTTCTGCCACTCTCTTGGAATAGCTCTCTAAAGTCCTAATAAACCTAATATCATGACACTTTTCTATTATAAAACTCTCTATCTTTATTATGGCGATTCATTATTCCTTTTTCTATTAACAACTTAAATTGACCCTAAATAATTCTTCTTTTAAGTCATACTGATTCCCAGTTTTTTAAAAGACCAGAAATCAAAGCCCACATCCCAGTTTTGTGGAATAGGAACCATTGTAAATAGAAACATATTTTATGTAATTTTTAAATGACCTCTTCCTGCCCCAAATTTAGACTGTAGGAAACTGGTGGCTAATGTTCTTCTAAATTTTATTTAGTAAATGCAGATGACACCACCCTTATGGCAGAAGGTGAAGAAGAACTAAAAAGCCTCTTGATGAAAGTGAAAGTGGAGAGGGAAAAAGTTGGCTTAAAGCTCAACATTCAGAAAACAAAGATCATGGCATCTGGTCCCACTTCATGGGAAATAGATGGGGAAACAGTGGAAACAGTGTCAGACTTTATTTGGGGGGGCTCCAAAATCACTGCAGATGGTGATTGCAGCCATGAATTAAAGGACGCTTACTCCTTGGAAGAAAAGTTATGACCAACCTAGATACATATTCAAAAGCAGAGACATTACTTTGCCGACTACGGTCCATCTAGTCAAGGCTATGGTTTTTCCAGTGGTCATGTATGGATGTGAGAGTTGGACTGTGAAGAAAGCTGAGCGCCAAAGAATTGATGCTTTTGAACTGTGGTGTTGGAGAAGACTCTTGCGAGTCCCTTGGACTGCAAGGAGATCCAACCAGTCCATTCTGAAGGAGGTCAGCCCTGGGATTTCTTTGGAAGGAATGATGCTAAAGCTGAAACTCCAATACTTTGACCACCTCATGCGAAGAGTTGACTCATTGGAAAAGACTCTGATGCTGGGAGGGATCGGGGGCAGGAGGAGAAGGGGACAACAGAGGATAAGATGGCTGGATGGCATCACTGACTCCATGGACGTGAGTTTGAGCAAACTCCAGGAGTTGGTGATGGACAGGGAGGCCTGGCGTGCTGCGACTCATGGGGTCGCAAAGAGTCGGACACGACTGAGCGACTGAACTGAACTGATCCTGAGGGTACCCATAGTATTTGAAGATATGATAAATAAACATTGACAGAGTTCTTACTATGTGCAAAGTCAGAGTTGACTGTGTGTTTCTGAAGCAGTCTTCTGTCCCTACTAGCAGGGAATTTACAACTTCATTAACATGTCACACATGTACATTGAGTGTATAAGGCCCAGTGAGAATGCGGACGCTGCTTGCTATAGAAAGGAGTTCAGAAGAGTGATCACCTTTATCTTTACTTAAGCTTTAAGGATGAAGTAGGATTTGAGCTAGTTCCAAAAACAAAAGTTAGAGTCAGCTGAAGAAATATAGGGATAGCACTTGAGACAAAAGAAGGGCAAGTCTGTAGAGTGTGCCCACTGGGTGGTAAGTCAGCAATTTTTTTTCTTTGCATTAAACAAATGAGAATTATTTTCTTTCCTCGAACTGGCCCTGGTAAGCTAATTAGACTTATAGAAAGCCCTTTTGAAACAGTGAATTATAGGACTCCCTGAGTATGCCAACATTTATGAGAACTGAAAAACTGGTGTAAGATTTCTAGGTACTTTTGACTTTGAGTGGGATAATTCTTATTAGGTGGCAGTTCTGTACATCATAGGCTTCTCTGGTGACCCAGATGTTTAAAAAAAATCTGCCTGCAAGGCAGGAGACTTGGATTTGATCCATAGGTCAGGAAGATCCCTTGGAGAAGGAAATGGCAACCCACTCCAGTATTCTAGCCTGAGAAATCCCATGGACAGAGGAGACTGGCAGTCTTCAGGCCATGGGGTTGCAAAGATTTGAACACAACAGAGCTACTAACCCTTTTTTCACTTTGTGTGTATCATATGGTGTTTAGGGGCATCCCTGCCCTTTATTCTGTAGACTCTGGTAGTATTGGCTTTCTCTCCCAAGTTGTGACAGACAAAAACGGTGTCTCCAGATAGTAAGCACCCAAAGGGTGCAAAATTGCTCCCCACTGAGAACCAGTACTCTAATTATTTGAACATGGAAGGAAAGAGTCCTCTTAGAATTCTTCCCACCTTCTGTATCACAGGCCATCAGGAAAAAAGTCTTTATCTAACCTGAAGCCCTCATAGTGCATGTGGTAAATCCTCTCTTCAGTGGCCTGGAAGCATATGCCTTTCATGTCAGGGGTACTCAGCCCGCTTGGCGGGGCATCAGGCTTTTATCTCTGGAGAATGTCTAAGATGCCTAGTGAAATCCATGAAGACATGCTCACCAATATCTCTTCTCGGAGGAGGAGAACCTCTCCAGCCTTGTTCCCTTGTCAAAAGTGTAGTCCATTTTACATTAGAAACCTATTTCAATTGTAAATTCCATTGGTGGGAGAAGCTCAGCATTTAGAAGCAAGCACAGCTGGTGCTTCCTGGATGCTAAATAATTCATCTTCCTCATTTTTGGAGAGTCAGAAACAGCCATGGTGAGATGCTAAATCCTCAAGGTAATATTGCAAAACCTAGTCCTTGGCAGCAAGGAGGGAAAAGGCCTCCTAAATCACAGAAGCCATCCTCCACGGCTTTAGGGGAAGCTGGAGAGAGGATGCGATGGCTAACTTGACTTTTCCCCATTTTGGTAACATGGGGAAGATAGGTTTCCCTGGGAGAATTTTATGAGGCACCGTTAAGCAAAATCAGCCTTTCCACATTTTATACGTTGTTGTGCCTGGGTCATCCACACATATAGTTCATTTTTCAAGTGAAATACTTTGACCCTTCTAAAATATATTTTCCCCAGAAATCAGAAACTAATAATGGAATGGTGAGGAAGCACTTACTAGAAAATAGGTGACTTTTGAACAATTGCCTAATGATAAATATTTCTCATTAATGGTTCTATTATCACAGCTGGCTATTTATTGCATAATTTATTTCAGTCAAAATTGCCCCTAGTACCTGTCCTGAGCTCATTCTGGGATTTTCATATTATTTCTTTGAAGCTACGTTAAATCTTCCAAAATGCACAGCTCCTCAAATAGTATTCCAGCACAGTTCATTAATGCTTTTCAGCTAACTAGTAATCGTAGAACTTTTATTTATGTGCCCTGAAAGAAGTAACATTCAAACCATAATGCTGTTTTTAACATCTTAATAAGACAATGTTCTTCTTCATATATGACAGGGCCTCCATGTGTTACTGTACCTGTGTGCTCAATTCAACCAAGATTCTTGACTGTGAGACGCAAATGAGAATTTATAATGCCCAAGGATTGCAGAAGGGCTTCCCTGATGTTTCAGTGGTAAAGAATCCACCTGTAATGCAGGAGAAGCGAGTTCATTCCCTGGTTTGGGAAGATCTCCTGGAGAAGGAAATGGCAACCCATTCCAGTATTCTTGCCAGGAGAATCCCATGGACAGAGGAGCCTGATGGGCTACATACTAGTCCATAGGGTTGCAAAAGAGTCAGACACAACTTAGCGACTAAACAACAACAACATCGAATACAGAAACCTTCATTTTAATCCAGGCTGCTTGCATGGTTGATCCCACATGATACAAATATCAAAAACTACCAAACTTCCATTTTTTCCATTGGTTAAGGTCTAAGAGTACATTAGACAAAGGTAATAGGGAAATTTGCCTCCAACTGTTGTGATTATCAAGGCAACACAGATTTATACTAATCATTTAGTGCTTTATCCAGGGGCATTTCACGGAGTACATAGCTAGACAAAAAACTGAATTTCCCAACTGGAAATTGGCCAGGTGTGATTTGTAGTGGCTATGTTCTTTCAAAAAAGTCATTGTAGTCATTAAAGCAAGAGAGAGTTCTAGCAAATACAATCTCATTTTGGGTTCATGTTTTAAAGTCTTTCTTCATTGTATAGGAACAGAGAGGAAAAAACTTATCCTGGTGATTGGGCCCTGAGCCAACCAACCCAGTATTCAGGCTCTGACAGTTTGAATCCAGGACATTTCAAACAATGTTAAAGTTTATGGCAGTGATGCCAGGGGACATATAGGGACATCTACTTTTTTCCTTCATGATGTTTTCTTCAGAAGTTAGGAGTGTAACCTGAGCTCCTCTAGCTTCTTAATAACTCAGCTTGCTTTCATATACCCCAGAAAGGAGCATTTATTTCAAATAAGCCTTTTTTTTATTGTGTTTCAAAGATATTTTCCAGGGGAAACCTCATTTTATGTGTATTTTATTGCATTTGAAAATTGACAACTTGTATCATAAGTCAGATGTTATATTGCATGTTTAAATAAAGACCTTTAAGAAGGCACAATTGAAAAAGCTGTTCCAATATAAATCAGTAAACTTGGAAGCATACAATGGAAGGAAAATAGAAGTTGCTGAAGAAGTTTAAGGATCCCTAAATATAATAGAGTTAGCACAGTTGAAATGCTAGTTTATGAGTAATATTAAAAGGTATGACAGAATAAAACTATACATATAATTTATAAAGCTATAATTAAATGTATATTTGCTTAATTGAAATTGGAATCATGGTTCGGTTCAGTTCAGTTCATTTCAGTTGCTCAGTCGTGTCTGACTCTTTGCAACCCCATGAATAACAGCATGCCAGGCCTCCCCGTCCATCACCATCTCCCGGAGTTCAATCAAACTCATGCCCATCAAGTCATTGTGCCATCCAGCCATCTCATCCTCAGTTGTCCCCTTCTCCTCCTGCCCCCAATCCCTCCCAGCATCAGAGTCTTTTCCAATGAGTCAACTCTTCCCATGAGGTGGCCAAAGTACTGGAGTTTCAGCTTTAGCATCATTCCTTCCAAAGAAATCCCAGGGCTGATCTTCAGAATGGACTGATTGGATCTCCTTGCAGTCCAAGAGACTCTCAAGAGTCTTCTCCAACAACACAGTTCAAAAGCATCAATTCTTTAGTGCTCAACTTTCTTCACAGTCCAATTCTCACATCCATACATGAATCATGGTACTGGGAATAAAACTGACACTTTAAAATATCCATTCACAGGAGAATTAGATTAGATTGTTCTTACACTTTGTAAGAAAGGGCTTTCCCAACAGAACTACTTGCATCTTGAGTTCTTTTATTTCTGTAAAAGAGCAACTCCAATAGGAAGGAGTGAGAGAAACAGATTTAAACAGGGGTGGTTGTTGTTCAGTTGCTAAGTTGTGTCCAACTGTTTGTGACCCCATGGACTGCAGCACACCAGACTTCCCTGTCCTTCACTATCTCCCAGAGTTTGCTCAAACTCATGTCCATTGAGTTGGTGAAGTTATCTAACCATTTCATCCTCTGCCACCCTTTACCAATTAATGACCCAGCAGAATGGTATGAAAAGGCCTGAATAATGAGATGTTTGTAAATTAAACTAGTTCAGAGATGGCAAGTTTTATTTTCTGATTTGTCCTCCCAAGTAACTTGTCTTTATTTGTTCCCTTGTATTGTTTAATTTATAAGTGTGACTATTTACTCTCTAATTTTTTGTTTTCTCTGAATGTCTGGTTCAGACCTGAAGAAAGTGAAGAAAGTGTTAGTTGCTCAGCTGTGTCTGACTTTTCGGGACCCCATGGACTGTAGCCCTCCAGGCTCCTCTGTCCATGGAGTTCTCCAGGCAAGAATAGTGGAGTGGGTTGCCATTCCCTTCTCCAGAGGATCTTCCCAACCCAGGGATTGAACCTAGGTCTCTGCATTGCAGGCAGATTCTTTACTGTCTGAGCCACTCACTTCCTGACATTCAAACAAATTGTGATGCAGCCAGGCTTGCTCGGTCACAGCTAAACCAAGACAGGACAACTGCTAGAGATGCAGCGAAGATTTTTATGTAAACATTTCACACTTTGTTTACAGTTGGTTTAGCTCTCCTTTCATTCAGCGTACCTTTAAATGAGATTCTCTTCCATATCAGAGTTTGTGCTGGACCCTAGAAAAGCAAGAGGACTTAAAATCACAAACCCTGTCCTCCAGGTTGCAGAACTTAGTGGACAAAAGCCCCATCAATGGAATCAGACAAATCCAGGATTCCATCCCGATCTTGTGCCACACTTACTAGCAGTGTGATATTGACAACAACAACAACAACTGAACTAATGATATTCTCTCTCTAAACCTTGGCATCTTCAGTTCAAATGATAGGAATGATCCTATAGTCACTGGAAGGACTGAAATAAACACTTTTCAGTATCTATAGCAAAATAAGCAATGAGTAAATGTCAGTGTTTATGCTCTAAACTGAAGCAACACATTTTTAAAATGCAAAACAGCTATACTGGAGAGGTCTCTAGAGGAGGGACACCGAGGATCTCTTGGCATCTCAGGAACAAGAAGAACAAAAATGAAGCATCCTTTCTGAGTGGAGGTTGTGGTTTAGTCACTAAGTCTTGTCTGACTCTTATAGTTCCATACACTGTAGCCTGCCGAGCTCCTCTGTCCATGGGCTTCTCCAGGCAAGAATACTGGAGTGAGTTGCCATTTCCTTCTCCAGGGGATCTTCCTGACCAAGGGAGTGAACCCAGGTCTCCTGCATTGCAAGCGGATTCTTTACTACTAAGCCACCAAGGAAGTGGAGGTATTAATGGAATAATCAAACCCTGCAATTTTAGAAATATGACAATACAAACATTCTTAAGTGAGTTCAAGGAATTATTCTGTTCCTCATCTCTGCTGAGTTAAAGAAAATAGAATTAAACAATAATAAAAGATTCTAGAGTTGTTAGTAAAATTTGTTACCCCCCAAAAGGCAATGGCACCCCAATCCAGTACTCTTGCCTGGAAAATCCCATGGACGGAGGAGCCTGGTAGGCTGCAGTCCATGGGGTTGCAAACAGTCGGACATGACTGAGCGACTTCATGTTCACTTTTCACTTTCATGCATTGGAGAAGGAAATGGCACCCCACTCCAGTGTTCTTGCCTGAAGAATCCCAGGGATGGGGGAGCCTGGTGGGCTGCCGTCTATGGGGTCGCACAGAGTCGAACACGACTGAAGTGACTTAGCAGCAGCAAAATGTATTTTTAGAAATACGAGTAGCTGTCTTCCCTGGATGAATTAGGTGCGGTGCTGACTGAAGCCAGGGGGTGGAATCTCTAGGATCTTCCTCTTCTCCTATGATTGATGCAGAAATGACACGCAGAGTTGACAACGTGTAATAAACCATCCTGGCAGAGATGGAAGGGCTGTGGTAAAAGGTCAGAGAAAGAAGCAGCAGTTATATTTTTAATAAGGAATGGAGCAGATTCTGTAATGTGTGGAATTGCATAGTCATTTGAAGGTTTGATGTGGAAATATCAACATATAAATTCTGTTTGCAAATGTTGCTTAACATTGCAGCCTCCAAATCTTATGGTGCTGTTGCATAAAAGCCCAATAGCGTTTCAGTTCGTAAAATGCTGTTTGACAAGATTTTGAGGACGGTGTCATTTGGAATGTGTGTCAAAAGTATTTGTTATTTTAAACCTAAAAATTCCTCTGTGCCTTTATTTTCAAAATACATGTCACTCATTTCAGCAAAAAAGAGATTCTAACACAATGAACCATGGGAATAAATAAAATTGAAACATACAGCTATCTGTTTTGCATGCTCTAAAGTTTGTTCCAGGTGTCAGCAAGCTTTTCTGTAAAATTCCAGAAAATGCATAAAGAAATGAGGATGACTTTGTACCAGTTAAACTTTACTTACAGAAATTGGCAAGGGCTGGATTTGGTTGGTGGGCTGTAGCTTGCCAACTCCTAGTTAGATTTTTTAAGCTATTTTTTCAAAATGATTAATAATATCTTCTTGAGCTGAGTATCAGAGGCCCCTCACTTCAAATCTGGTTTACAAATCTGTTTTCTTCCAGTCTGCAGAATGCAGTGTCTAGAACTGCACTTAGACTAGGAATTCTCACAGAAAATTAGACAAATGTACTGCAGGTCTGTATTATAAACTTGCATTCAGTTTAAAGAGAATTAGTGGACACTTAAAGGATGGCTGAGAAGAATCTAGTTCCAGTGACATGAGAATATCTTCATGGTACATTAAAACTTTCTGGAAGCAAGGAAAATAAAATGTCATATTTCCCCTTTGCATGTTCAAAATTGCTCCCTTCATGAAAATGTCTCATGAGGCAAGTGCAAAAATTAAAATATTAATGAAAATACATGAAAGAGCATTAAGCTCCCCTTGAAAAAGGCCTGATAAAATAAGACTTATGCTGGACCCTGCCTAAAGTTTCAGTGGGGAAGAATGAGGTTTCCCATTTTATTCCTTTTTTCTCTCCTTCCCGGCAGATCGCAGAGTTTTTGCCATTCTAATTCTCATGTGAAAGTGAAAGTGTAGTCACTCAGTGGTGTCCAACTCTTTGCATCCCCATAGACTGTAGCCCACCAGGCTCCTTTGTCCGTGTAATTCTCTAGACAAGAATACTTGAGTGGATTGCCACTTCCTTCTCCAGGGGATTTTCCTAACCCAGAGACTGAACCTGCGTCTCCCACACTGCAAGCAGATTCTGTCCTGCTTGAGCCACAAGGGGATCCCCGTTGAAGACAATTTTGCTTTAGATTTTAGATTGGGGTCTAAGCCTGAACACTCTCTATTTCTGCCTGCAAGTTAAATAGCATCACATCCTTATATCCACAGCAGTTTCATGCGGCTGTTACAGTGCATCTGATAAGCTTCATACTCTCAGAGGCAGTCAGCCTTACTTTACAAATACTTGGCATCTGGAAGCACATTTTTAATTTTTGAATATTGTTATGAGCTTGGCAACTATTTTTGTGGCATTTCTTAGAGACATACAAAGTGAGAATAGCAAGCACTGGACTCCTTTGAATTTAAGCAGTGAAAACATTTTGAGTTTAAGATTATATCCATGCCATGCCATATATAAAGCATGCATTATAGCAAATATAAGTTGCTGTATGACTGCTGGTGCCAGCAAACTCACATATTAAAAAAGATTCTCTTATATAACTGTGATATAAGTTATCACTCGAGTGGCTTAAACTAAAAGTGAAGAAGTGTACAGAAAGTACAAATGGGCTTGAGGCAGAACTTTGAGACTAAGATGAAAAAGTGAGAAAATAAAATCTAGACATTTCAAGTCAGAGTCTTTTGATTTGGGGCAACAGAAAACGTTGCCGCTTGGCATGAAAAGAATAATTAAATACTTTGATAGGTAATGCATCCTATGAGGTGTATACCTCAGATTGGCTTCTGAACATTTTTAAATGCTGTTGTTGTTTAGCCACTAAGTCATGTCTGACTCTTTGCGACTCTGTGGACTGCAATACTGTCATAGATACTAAAAGAAGAGTTTGGATCAGGAAATTGCAATTGTGGAAAAAACACTCTGGGAAGGTTTGGGGTTAACATGGGAATTTATTGAAATGAAAGAAAATTTCAAGATAAATAGCGCTTATGCATACTTATCTAATGTCTGTGCCTCCCTGGCGATGAGTCGTTTTTAAAATGTGGGTTTGCTTGCACCTCCAGCCTTTTCTAAAAATGTCCCTGTGTTTGGGACTAATTTGTCTGAATTCTAATATTTGTTCCCTTACATTTTCAACTTAGTCACTGATGTTGTTCCTCTGTTTGGTACACAGTAGAAACTCAATAAATGTGATACATTAGCTAAGGAACTAGAAGCAAGACTACTGACATTCATCAGAAATCAGAGTAGGCAGCAATTTGGCAGTCTTTCTTTTTGGCTACTATTCCTTGGGTTAAAATGAAGCAAACCAGAAAATACAGGCAACTCTTTGTGGTGCTGGATTTTGCTGGCAGTTATTTCTGGTTATCCTTTTATTGATTGATGTAATATTTATTAAGTTTCCACAACATCAGGTGTCTGCCTAAGTGCTTTGACTAAGGCAAGACCTAGAAACTGCAGAATAGAGCTGCAGAGTAGAAAGTTAAAAGGAAGAAATTGCAATGCAGTGGCCTATGGCAGTTGCCTGAAAGTGCTTCCAGCCAATGGTATCCAGAAAAAAACAAGATTGGATCAGTGACTTGGTTGGAAGGGGCAGCTGTTTTCGCCAGTTTCCATCTCTCTGTCCAGAATGCTAAGCTCATATTTCTACCACACTTTTCTGCCTCTGTGAAGAACTTGTTTTATACGGAACAGGGGCTCCTCTGGCCTGGGCAGAGGTTGGAGTTTGTATTTCTATTGTACTGAAATGTATTGCATTAGCATCCTCATTGCAAGATCAAATAACTAAGGTTCCTGGAAGGAAGTGATTTCTCCAAGGTCACAGAACTAGGAAAGAATGAACTCAAATACAGGACTTCCGACTTCAGGCTTAAGTGTTTGCCTTTTTGCACATTGCCTGATAGGAAACTATCTGGAACCATTCTTATTCCCATATAGGAAGCCCCTGTTTGTGGACCTATATTCGAGTTAAAAATTGCTCAATATGGGTGATGAAAGTAAGCAAAAACATTAAAGAGTGACTCCCCCCCGCCCCCACCCTTCTTTTCTTGGCATTAATCAATGAGAAGAAAAGAAAGTGCTTATACCTGACATACCGGTGGTTAACATCCACACAGGTTGTAAACTTGAAGAGACTTGTCTGTCTGTTTTGTTCCTATAGCTATGACCTTGAGCATCAAGACTCTAATCAATTTGTCAATATGTTTCAGGGCATGTCTTAAACTATACCAATCAAAAGGAATTTTATAGTGTGTTGCCCTTTCTTCCAGCAATCTAAACATTTTGAAACCTTTTACTAGTTACATAAATATTCACAAATAATTTCAGGTGGCTTTTTAAAAGATAATGAAAACTGAAGACAAAAATGAAAATGTTACTACACATTTGCCGCAATTGTGGCCAAATGGTTACTAAGTTTCAACTTCAAATTTGGATGGTTTTCTAGATGCTGGGAGATACAGCTAAAAATAGTATGACCCTCTCAACAGGAAGACTATAATTCTATAAGCTTTCCCATCACTGAATCTTAAAGAACTGATATCCTGGATAATAATCCCAGTGACATTTTGGCAAGCATAGAGGGAAATTGTATGTAGTTGTTGCCATCAGTAACCTGTGTTAAAAATGGAAAGCATAGCATTAAAACATTTTAATGATGGAACCTTTGCTAGAGCTAGGTGTGCAGAGCTCTCAAATTCTAATTGATACCAAGGAGAGATTTTAGCAAGTTCAGCAGGGCAGGTGGGCAACATGTAGGCAGTCAAGTGTTACTTTACTTAGCTAAACATTTGGTAAGAGTTGAATTTCAAGTGTTCCAAATTGCATGCTTTGATAGGGAACTTCAGAACTGATGGCCTATATTCCTATGTATGAAAGGGTGAATGCTTTTAGAAACCAGAGGAAGTGGTATCAGGGTTGATACTTAATTATGAAAATTGAGAATCCAGTGAAATTTTCAACTGGATAAAGAACAACTGTCTCTCCTCTCTATGATATAAATTAGTTTACTCACTAAATTGAACTTGTCATTGCTAAGTTACCTTGGAAACAGTTTTTAAACAAAGCTCATCTCACTGAAATTAAAAAAAAAAAAAAACACTGATAGTTTATATCTAATAAATTTATTTCTGGATTTTAGTTAAAACTTGAGAATCAGAATGAATACCTGCCACAGTCATCACCAGGAGTTTTTATATATATCAAAGATACAATTTCTTAGATGTTTCTGAATAACCTAATGTGCATGGTGAAGTGAAAGTGTTAGTCACTCAGGCCTGTCTGACTCTTTGCGACCCTATAAACTGTAGCCTACCAGCCTTCCGTGTCTATGGGATTCTCCAGGCAAGAATACTGGAGTGGGTTGTCATTCCCTTCTCCAGAGTATCTTCCTGATCCAGGGATCGAACCCAGGCTCCTGAATTGCGGGCAGATTCTTTATCATCTAGACCATCAAGGAAGCCCAATGTGCATGGTATCTCTTTGCTCCTTTCTAGAAGTTACAGGGAGGCAGTATGGTGGACCAAAAAAGGACAGTGCCTTGCAAATTGGTGATTTTCATTTTTACTCCATCTATCATGAGATGTGCTGCTTTGGATAAGCCACTTGACTTCACCCTATAAAATGTGCAGAATAATAGTACTCATTTCAGGACTTGTAGAGAGAATGAAAGCATAAGAAAGCACCTACCAATGTATTCCACATACAGTACAAACTTGATAGACAGGTTTTACTTTTTTTTTCTTCCTTGCTCCACACCCACTGTTTTCCATGTTATAAAGTCTCCATGCTATAAAACACTCACCGTTCATAATTTAGAACCATCCTGCATGCATGCTAAGTCACTTCAGTCGTGTTCAAATCTTTGCAACCCCATGGCCTGTAGCCTGCCAGCCTCCTCTATCCATGGGGATTTTCCAGACAAGAATACTATAGTGGGTTGCCATTTCCTTCTCTGGGGGATCTTCCCGACCTAGGGGTCAAACCCGCATCTCTGAAGTCTCTTGCACTGGCAGGCAGATTCCTTACCAGTAGTGCCACTTCACTCACAGTGATCTTATTGATCCTGAAATTTATAACTAATCATTATAATCACTTATAAAAACTAGAAAACAAATCACACTTAATAGTTTTTCCTTTCTTTTTGATCATCTTGAGACAAAACCTGACTTATTCACAGTATAGGTGCCCTGAGGGAGGGAGGAAATTGCCTCTGGACCATGGTGGCTAGTCTTTCCACTCCATGGGTTACAGAGAAAAAGTTAGGATGAATACTTAATAGAAAAGACCCTGATGCTGGGAAAGATTGAAGGCAGGAGGAGAAGGGGATGACAAAGATTGGATGGCATCACTGATTCGATGGTGATGCCAAACTAAAAGTAAGGTTTTTGTGACCGCTTCTTTCCTTCTTTCCTTTAACAGTTTTTTCATTTAAGTTACATGCTTAAATAAAGATTGTGTTTCACCTTTTTTGAGCCTTATATAAGTGGAATTTATGGCATGTGTTCCTTGCTAATTCTGTTGTTTTTGTAGTCATGTCTGACATTTTGCGATCCCATGGACTATAGCCCACCAGTCTCCCTGTCCATGGGATTTCCCAGGCAAGAATACTGGAGCAGTTTGCCATTTCCTTCTCTAGGGGATGTTCCTCACCCAGGGATCAAACCCACATCTCCTGCATGGCAGGTGGGTTCTTTACCACTGAGCCACCAGGGAAACCCCTTGCTACTTTTATTCAAGATTGTATTTGGATAAGTTATCCATGTTGATTTGTTTAGCTCTCATTGGTTTATTTTCATTGCTGTTGTAGTATTTCATTGACCACTGATTTCACAAGTTATTCTAATGTTGATGAACATTTCTGTTGTTTGTCCTTCGGAGCTGTTATGGTCAATACCAGTATGAACACTTGTGTACAGATGTCCTAGTACCTATGTGCAAAGCTGCTCCAGGCTACCTAGCTGAGAGAGGAATCCCAGAGTCCTGGAGTCTCTGAATCTCCAGTTTGGCTTGATGATGCCGAGAGTTCTCCAAAGTGGTCCTGTCACTAACAGTCACGTTTACATGACAACCAGCAGAGTAAGTGAGAATCCGGTCACTGTCTAGAAGAGATGTTTTCAGATGCTGCCTTGGTAGAGAGGTCTTCTGTAATTCTTCACGTATCTGTCTGTGATTGTTTTTGCTTTAAAAACAAAACAAACCAATATTTCATTTATCTTATCTCTTATCTTAAAATTGTTTACCCACTGCTACCTGGAATATTAGGTTTCAAATCAACATCTGTCCTTATAGAAGCAGGTGAGAAATGTCTTCCCTTTTTAAACCCAGATTACATTTGCTCATCCCCCGGCTCCTGATTTCACACTGTTCCCCACGGTTGCCTCAATGTCACTGTTTGCAGCTCCTGTTCTCTTGGAACGGTGGGTGGTAATTAACCCAGGTCAGGAGACAGATCCTTTAAAGCACTGTTCAGCAACGTTTTCAGCATCTTCTATCCATTCCTTAGCTTAAATTCCTTTTCCCTCATATTCTTCCCACTCCTCCATTCTCACAGAAACAGAAGACAAAAACTAAGTAGTAGTTTTAGTCTTCATTTTTTTTCTTCTTTTTTAACCACCAAGAGATACATTAGGAGTACAAAGCCGTGGGCCTATTTATTCTCTGAACTTCTCCGTCCAAAGAAAAAACAAGTCAAACATTAACAACGACAATAAAAAAAAAAAAAAAACTCTTTTCTTACTTTTAGCATTTTTGTGGCTTATTTTAAATTTAGCCTTTTGAAAATTATAGATCCTTGATGTTCTTTTAAATTACCTCCTTCTTTTCATTATTTGGACTTCTCCTTTTAAAAGGTAACATCATTGGAGAACATTCTGTGCCGTCTCATTCTCTGTAGGTTTCTTCCCTTTTCCTTCCTCAGCGCATTTTCTTCTATTAATGCAATCTAAGTGGTATTTTAAAGACTTTTCCAATTTCTGAGCTTTCTTTTTCTGTTTTGGAGCTGCATGACATAGATTATGTCAGCTTTTTCTTTAAACCTTTGAAATTCTTTCTCAAATTCACAGTGTATGCCTGATTAAGCATACTTGATCAGACTGAGGTTTTTTAAAAAGAAGAGAAAAAAAAAAAAGACACAGATCTGTGTATACTTCCAGTATGATGAAAGGACCTTTGTTTCTAGAGTTTGTATTCTCTGTGTTTCTTCAGTATAACACACCATCATTAAGTACTTTCCTACCTCCTCACTTTAGTGTTTTCAATTTTTCTCCTGGTGGCCCATGAGCCTCAATTTGCCTTATTAGCATAAACTTTCTCTTAAAAATCTTTTTTGTCTTGTTCTCTTCTTTAAACCATCTCTCTGCTAATGTATACATTCTTAAGTTCTAAAGAGCCCCTCCCCGCAAAAAAACTAAACTTCTCACCATGTTTCTGATATGAAATTTGACTCATCATCACCCATCATGCTAACGGGAACGTCCCCGGAGAAGGGAATGGCTACCCACTCCAATATTCTTGCCTAGAGAATCCCATGGGCAGAGGGACCTGGCAGGTTATAGTCCATGGTGTTGCAAAGAGGCAGACACAACTGAAGCAACTGAGCATCCATGCATGCAAGGGCTTATTAAAGTAAACAGGACTCAAAAAAAGACCTAAATGGGAAAAGAACCTTACAACAAAGTGGATATGTGTATATGTGTAACTGATTCACTTTGCTGTACAGCAGGAACTAACAAAACATTGTAAATCAAATATCCTCCAATAAAAATTAAAAAAAAAACATAAAACTGAGCCATACTCATAAGGTTTTGATTCATGGAAACAGAATTTTATAGAATTTGTATTTCTATCAGGTTCCCAGGTGATGTTGATGCTGCTGGGTCCAGGGAAACACATTTAGAAAATCACTGTAGTCAAGTGAAATACTAGAATCTTCTGAAAGATTGATTTTCCTAATTCACAGAGACCCATCTTCATACTTTGTTATTATATTATAAAGTCTCAGTTGTTAGTGTGGGTTCACACGTTGCCATCGTCTAAGTAAGTGTTTCAATGGAATATTATATGTATTAGGAAAAAGCATATTTTAATATCACATATTTCTCTGCCAAATGAAGAGGTCATTATGTAGCACAAGGGGAACAACAACAAAAAAAGATTTAAAGAAGAAAAGTAAGAAAAGAGCAGTTACATTTTGCCTTTGATACACGGTAGACAAGGACAATGGTGCATCGTGATGCAAGGGTCCCATTCTTTGAGAAATAAGTCTTCTTTGGGTAGGGGTGGTAAGTGCAAAATGTGTGCAGAAACTATTCTGGAAGGTACTTCACTGTCCCTGATAAGATAGCTCACTGTCCAGATAGCTTTAGCCAGCATTTTATTATTGCTCAGTTCTTCAGAACATTTTATCTTCTTCTCATTGTTTGGGGAGTGAGAAGATGAACGAGTGAAAAGCAAAATTTTCATTGATTGCAAAGGGAGTTTATTCTGATAAGAGATGGTGCCGCAGTAATCAGGTCTTGAGAGATAGACTTGCTGACAGATTTGGAAAGGTGCATAGGATGCCAAGACTTAGACAAGAGAAAGCAGCAAATGAACAGAAAACAGGTCTGAAGACACCTTTTCTCCCACTCCAACACTCTGCCTGTTAGACCTTTTGTGTTAGTCTCTCAGTCCTTTCTGACTCTGTGACCTCATGGACTATACCCTGCCAGCTCCTCTGTCCATGGAATTTTCCAGGCAAGAATACTGGAGTGGGTAGCCATTCTCTTCTCCAGGCGATCTTCCCGACCCAGGGATTGAAACTGGATCACCTGAATTGCAGGCAGATTCTTTACCATCTGAACCACCGGGGAAGCCCAGTATACTTTAAAATTTCAAACCTTGATTCAAATATGAATAATACTACAATTCTCTGAAATCATAAATGTTTTTGAATACTGTGCCACCCTCGGCTTTGTTCTATATGATGGAACCCAAAAGGTCATTGGGCAATCTTTACTGTTTTTTGAAAGAAACTTAGAGAATGCACTACAATTAACTTCTAATCTTTATCAATAGTCCTTAATTCTAGTCCCTTTTAGTGAGACCTTTGCCCAGAAACCTCACCTCTCAGGGTTTACCCTGGCAGCCATACCCAGTCACCTAATCACAACTTCCCTTAGCTTTCCTTATCCAAATGTGCCATCATTCTGGTCTAAATCTGTCTGCTTAAAACTGACCATTTTAGGTTGTATGCACCTGTGGGCTTTCTTTGTTTTTGTTTTCATTTTTAGTAAAATAAAAAGGACTATTGCATCAGTCACACACACAAAAAAATCCCACAGCGAATTTTAGTTAAAAGGGTACAATATGCTCAAGTTGCCTTTTCTTCTCCAATATCTGGTAGCCCAGGTTTCCTATGGTGTCCTTCAGGGCCCACAAGTCCTCAAGAAGTGCTGCCTGTTTGATTATTTAAAGCCTATTTATTGAATCGGTCCTCCTTTCAGGCCCTTGCTCTGTGCCTTCCGAGGTAACAGATTGATACTTGGGCTGACCTGAGAAAGCAGCAGTATCCAAGGTAACCATTTCCATCGGGGAATTAACATTCTTAAGGTTGATCTTCTGGGCAATGTTGCCTCCACCCTCTTTGTCCTATAACACACACCTATAGTGTCTGGTGGTAAGAATTTGCCGCCCAGAGAATAGGTGAAGGCGAGGCTTGGAAATTAATAGGGAAGATGTTTAAGAGAAGGCGGAGCCCTTCTTGATACCAGCCCAGCAACCATTCTGACATAAAGAGAGCCATGACCTCCTTGGACTCCATCCTTCTCCCTGTAGCTGTGACATCTTGTCCTTCTCTTCTTTTGTGATCTAGAGTTACAAGCCTCCACACAATTCAAAAAGAAGAGTTTTTAGCTGATAAAGCAGGCACCACTCTTGGTTCAGTAACAGATTTTTGAGGAGCTACTCTGTTGTAGACAATTACACAAAATATAAGATTTGTTCTGCCTCCGGGAAACTTCCAGTTTAAAAAGGGGAAGAACTAACATAATGAAAACACCATATAATGATTGTAAATGCCACAAGAGCAGTCCAGAACATATCATAAGACTTCAGAGGAAAGCGCTTTCTTCCAATTCAATTTCTTGAAATGTTTTATACCAGTTCTAACTTTTTATTTACCATTGATTAAAAAAAAAAATCTCTTATAGATGTTATCTCACACAGTTCTGAGGTTTCCTAAGAAATATTGTGGCTTTAATGGTCATATTGATTCAAATTGAAAATTTGTCCATTTTATTATTTAGTTATAAGCAGCACATGTAGCAAGCTGCTAAAGTTATTCTTATTGTAAATATGCTATTGCCTCATAAATAGGAGCTCATTTTTGTTATTTCCTTACTATTTAATGTCTGTCTCTTGAAGGTGTTGCTATGGCAAATTAAATTAGAATTTTGGACCCCTCTCCCCTTCGCACACTCACACACTGCTATTTCCTTGCTTAAAATGTACTGCTGACTCATGTGGCCCTGAGTGACCAAAACTCTTTTACAATAATTCTTAGCATTTCAATGACCTAACCTAACTTGAGTCTATTTCTGACCTGTTCAGTCTTCACAGATGCCTGACTGTGAAACCGGAAATTCATGAGGTCACCTCTAAGGGTTTTCTTTGTATTGTGCACAGCAGAGGGGAGGGTGGTGTTTTTCATACTTATTTTCTTTTAACTCTGCTTTTTAAAAAACTTCTAGATCTGTCATTGCTATATGCTAAGCATATGGTCCAAAGAAGTTCCTGCTTCTGTGAAGAATAACCAAGTCAAGGACAGAGGATACATTGTAATAATGAAATGCAAAGTTCTCATTAAAAGGCAAATCCTTCATCTTGAAAGACTGAGCAGGATGCACCCTCAGTTGACTGGTGGGAATCTCCTGTTAAAGCACTAAAAAAGTATTCCAACTGAAGACTAGTTTTTGGATCTGTACCACTTTCATTGCAATGAATTGAAATATTTGAGTGCACTTTAAGCGCACATCCTATAAAAATTTATTCTGGGATAAATAAATGTCAGCAAATGAGTTGCCAGCCAATATAATTCCTTCTCTGTTTAATACATATTTTCCCATCAGGGATTGTGACATGTTTCATCAATATAGACTCTACAAGAAATGTTGCCAGTTTTCTGTATTGTTGTGCCTCTTAATGAAATTTCCTGACCTTATTTTTCTCATTCCTGTGGAATCTCACCATAACTTCCTTGTCTTCCTGCAATCTGTTAGCTGCATAATAATTTTTGAAGTTTTCGTCTCTAGCCTGTCTTAAACACTCTGCCCATAACTTTACTCATTTCTAAATACCTCCACCTTGATGTTTTTCACGCGCCTAATAAAGCTCAAACCCCATTCCCCGCATCCCACCGAAATGTGATCTTCAGCTAGGGCTGAAGCTAGATCTTCAGCTAGGGTAGGGCTGCTAAGCCACCATTGTGGAATCACCACCCACCTCCCCTCTTCCATTTCTTACCTTCAGTCAGGCACCGAGTTCTATTCATGTGCTTCTTAAATACCCCTTTATTAACTCTCCTCTCTGTGCCATTTGCTCCATTTAGGGATTCATTCTCTCTCACCTGGATTTCTACTGGAATTTACTCATCTACTGCTGCCCTGCCAATATTGTCCTGAAATCCTGACATCAGTTTAATTAGGTCCCACTTGTTTATTTTTGTTTTTATCTTCATGACTAATAAGAACCTACCGTGTAGCACAGGGAACTCTATTCAGTGCTCTCTGGTGACCTAAATGGGAAGGGAATCCAAAAAAGAGGGAATATATGTATACGTACCGCTGATTCACTTGGCTGTACAGCAGAAACTAACACAGCATTGTAAAGCAAATATCCTCCAATTAAAAAAAAATTTTTTTTAAACAAGAAAAAGAAATGGAATCCAAATTGGAAAAATAAAACCCTGACACACACATACAAATATAAATAAATATGCACAGGCATTTCAGACCATCCCTCAAATTGCTACCAGAGGGAACTTCCAACATATACATCTCCCCAGGTCACTTCTAGTTTTAAAGATGGCAAGTCTTCCCAGTGACTCAGATGGTAAAGAGTCCGCCCATAGGGCGGGAGACCTGGGTTCGATCCCTGGGTTGGGAAGATCCCCTGCAAAAGGGAAAGGCCACCCACTCCAGTATTCTGGCCTGGAGAATTCCATGGATTGTATAGTCCATGGGTTCGCAAAGAATCGGACGTGACTTAGCAACTTTCACTTTCACTTTCAAGCCCCTTTTGATGTCTGTCTTAGGGTGGGATCATCCTTTTCCATCCTAGGTAAGCAGTAACAAACATCATTGCTCAAGCTGCTATTGGAGAGTTAGGGGCCCTCATTGTCCTTCCAGGCAGGGGTCCTTTGTTATTCCAGACTGGGTAGCTTAGCCCTGAGTGCCATTTTATTCCTTTAGAACCTCACTCAACATTTCCTTGTAAAGAGCTCCAGTGTGGTGCAGACAGCTCCCAGCCCCAGTTCTCAGGAGTGCTGTTTTGTGTGTGTTTGTTATGACCAGTGTTTTTAACAGTACGTTAACAGCAATGTGTGTTTGAAAGTCTCCCCTAAATATCTGCTTATGTAACTGATTGCAGTGGCTTCAAGTAGCCCTGATCTTTGCAGCCAAGTCAGACACCCACTTACCGAGTTAACTATGCTTCCACAAAGTACTTCCCTGTAAATGAAAGATGTTAGACTTCTTTACATAAGCTCTGTAAAAAAGAGAGCCTCTCACCTTTTTTATAAGGAGGCCTGACATATTCATCATGAAATGTCTCACTACCTGAAAAATTACAGGGAATTAATCTCTGTTGCAGTAAAGGAAAATGACGGCGAATAGTCTTAAGGAGAATGAACCAGCCTTTTATATTTTTGTGTCTGTAAAGCAGCTTCATTTGTAGCAGGTACTTAAAAAAAAAGGCTAGTTCTTTGTTGAGTATGCTTAGTTGAAAGCCACGTCTGTGTCCCCTTTTGTATTTGCACTTCTCAGTAGGCATTTTTTTTCCTTCTCTTTACTTAGATGTAACGGACTCATTTGAATGAAGATATCTGTGATCAATGGGGAAGATGAATTACATGGAATTTTTATTGACACTGCATTAGACACTGTTCTTGGTGTCCTTTGAACAAACATCAGTGATGCCTGTGACATGTGATAGAATATTAGAGAGAACACTGAATATCTATAGCAAGCACGAGAACTGGTACTGAAACAAATACATTAAAATCAAAGTTTCATCAAGTATTTGGATGAAATTATATCCCTTGGAATGATCCAGTAGGGTGCTCAGATAGCACATCAGAAAACACAAAATGAAACCATGTGAGTGTAGGTCACTTCATCTGTCTTTTGTCTGCTGCCATTTTATATGTGAAATTTAAAGACAGGCGGTAAAATAGGGAAGTTATGTGAGGCGCCTGCCTGGTTTCACCAGGTGCTTTTAGTTACAGGGACTGGCAGTGGGGACCGTCTGTATTGTGAAATCTGGAGGTTTGATTCTTATTTCCATCATAGTCTTGGCTGCAAAGAAAGCCACAGGGCTGCAGCAGGCCCTCTTTTCACCGTGGAGTGTGTCACATCAGAAGTCCACCTGTTTGCTGCCGAAAATAAAAGCACGTGGCAGTACGGTGCACGGGCCCAACTCAGTGTCTGGATCTGGTGAATGCTGGGAGCCCCAGAGCGAAGGCGCGTGAACTTCACAAGCTCAGCTGACCCGAAAGTTTGCTTTGACAATAGATTGTTTTCTGGATTAGAGAAATCCTATGTCCAGGTGATCATTTGGCATATATTAAAAAAAAATTTTGAGCCAACTCCTCTAGATTTCCCCTGAAAATACTAGGTACATTTTGTCTTCTGAACTTGGAGCAAGCTCTCAGTCATATAGTGAGTAGACACCCAGGACTGGAACACCAGGACAGGATTTTTTTTGTTGCTCCTTTTAGGTAAATATACCCTACTTAGGGAACTCTGAAAACTTCCTGTATTTGTAGTGTAGGCTGGGGGTGGATGGAATGTCTTTGGTATCAAGGGTCGTGATCTGTTTTTAATTCATTTTAAAATCACAGAATCCCTCAACCATCATTTTGTAATTAGATAACAACTGTTGATAGAGCCCTTGCAAAAATAACACAGGGTGCCATCCCTCTTTCAATATCGTAAAATATTTCTCATAATAAAGCTTTATGAGCTAGGCAGTCCTATTTCATAACTGAAGATAGAGGCTCAAAGAACCTAAGTAACTTTCTAAGAGTCACAGAGGTTTAAGTGGCTAAATCAGCACTCAAACCCAAGTTTTTAAACTGTAAAGTCAAGCTGCTCTTTGCAGCCCTGTGGCCCTTGATGCTGAAGTGGTTTTTGCGTCACCATCACTGTCATGGCAACCAGGCAACCATGACCTGTAGTATGTGCTGCAAGTCTTTCCTCTGAAGAATGGGAGGGAACCTCAGTCCATTTCTACTAAGAGCTTTGGAAGAAATTCTCTCTGCCAAAGTTTTATAGTTTGAAAAGGAAGGTAGTGATTTGTTAAAGGAAAAAAAACCCAATATATTGATTGTCAGATTATAAGAAAGTGGGCTGCTGAAACTTGGCCCTGTTTTGAAAATCCAGAAGCAAATTGAAACCAACCTAAAAGAGGAGAGCAGTTTTGATTAGAAGCCTTGTCTCCAGACTCCAAGAAATAGGGCTGGGTGACACAAGAATGGACACAACGAAGAGGGATATTTATGTCTGGCTAGAAGCGGCAATCATGTTTATGTAGTAAAGGCAATTAAGCTCCCAAAGGCTGGAGTGTGGGTTGGCCCACTTAAAATTGGCCTAATTTTGAATAGCAAATTTACAGTGATGATTACTTTCATTATAATGAGACTGTCTTATCTTCATATCTTTCCCTGTTGCCTAAAAATCTAAGTAAATCAATTGTCATACTTTCTAGCATTATACATTGTTATTTACCCATCATAACTTTCTACTCAGGTTACCATGTGATCCAGGCCAAAAGGAATGTGCAATCAAATTAAGGACTCTAGTTTGTGAATATTATTAATTAAAAAGCCTCACATAGACATAGAACACACACCCGTAAGTGTTCCATGAATTGATCTTGTTTAAATAATAAATTACTAAGCTTTATCTGCCTTACTAAAACTAAAGTCTGCAGTCATTAGACATAACTTAAGTGCTTCTGTCTTATTCCCTTGCTTAGCACACTCAACTTTATGAGTCATGTTATTCCTACATCAGACAAGCATTTATAAATAAAATGCCAATTAGCCTTAAACAGAAACAACCAGAAAGGCAACAAACCACCAGAAAAATTAAAGCAGAAAATTATGTCTTTAAAGATTTTTGGATAATATTTTTCTGGAAGTTAAGTTATCGGGCAAAAAAAGCATGCACTTCACTTTTGGGTTAATTTTTCATTCAAGTGCTTTCAAAGTTTTAATGAATTTTTATTTTTATTATTTGCTATTTTTATCTTGTGGCTATGCCATGCAGCGTGTGGGATCTTATTTCCCGACCAGGGATCAAACCTTCATCTCCTGGATTGGAACCACGGAGGCTTAACCACTGGACGGTCCAGGGAAATCCCCAAAGTTTTAATTAATGTTTAAAAGTTTACCTTCCAGACAGCCAGAGGCTCCTCTGTTAAACATCCAGGAATATAGAGCTAAATTAGCCCATATATTTGAGTAAAATATGTCCCATCAACTTGGAAAATGTTAACATAGTTGCAAAGTGACTCATGGCAGCCTCATCTCATGTCACCCTCATCTCCTAGAAGTAATATTTAGCTCCCTCATGGAGCTGTGAGCTAGGAGAATACCTACTTTCTTGAGTTTATCAAAAGGCTTTCAATTATTTTAATATCTTTGAGACTGAATAGGTTGGTAGTGGTAAAGAGCAATTGCATGGATCTCATTAGAATGTATATCACACACAATACTTCCAAAGCATGTCTGTCCTTTCAGAGATTAAAAAGAAAAGGTAATTTAGGGAAGATAGAATGGACTTAAGCAAGCGTTGTATTCTTTATCTGGCATTTTACTGACATAGTTCAATAATTACCCCTCGCTGTGGCTTTGTGGTAGTTGTCTTTCAAATAAAGGAAGGACAGAGATGGGAGGGGGACGAGGAGGAAAAGGAAGGGGAAAGGTCAGAGCGGAAGGAACTAAGAATGAGAAAAATTGAGAGCGCTGGAGAAAGAGAGAGACAGGAGGGGTAGGGAGAAAGGAGGTGGGATCAAGAAAGAGGACGGAGGATGTTGATACAAGACCATGAGATGCTGTATTAAGGTCTGGTTCATCTTCAGGATAAGTCAAAAAGAGACAAATATCGTATATTAACCCCTATATAGGGAATCTAGAAAAATGGTACTGATGAAGCTTTTGCAGGGCAGGAATAGAGATGCAGATGTAGAGAATGGACTTTTGGATGCAGGCGGGAAAGAGATGGAAGGAGGAAGTGAGAGTAGCAGTGGCCTGTATACACTTTGCTGTTGTCTAGCTGCTAAGTCATGTCCAACTCCTTTTCGACCCCATAGACTTTAGCCTGCCCGTCTCCTCTGTCCTTGGGACTCCCCAGGCAGGAATAGTGGACTGGGTTGCCATTTACTTCTCCAATATGTATACTACCATTCTATAAAATGGTAGCTGTTGGGAAGCTGCTGTACAACACAGCTCTGTGATGACCTAGAGTGGTTGGATGGTGGGGAGGGAAGGTAGGCTCAAGAGGAAGGGAATATATGCATACTTACAGCTGATTCACGTTGTTGTACAGCAGAAACTAACACACATTGTAAAACAATTATCCTCCTACTAAAACATAATACTTAAAAAAAAAAAAAAAGATCTGATTCATCTTCAGTAGAGAAACAAAGGTGCACCTTCATTTTATTAAAGGATTAAGACACAGGTAACCTCATCCACAGCTGCAAATAAAGGCTGCACCACTGGTTTCTTCTTTCTTAGTATGTCAATTTCTCTACATTTCATTGAGATATGTGCCTCAAATTAATTTCCTTTAGCTGGAAAAGGTCCTACCTTCATTTCCTATCTTCATTGAATTTGGAAATCTAATTGGAGTGATAAACAACAATGAAAAAATGCATATTAATTATCGGAAGAGGCCTTTTGAATGAAAATTTTATACAATCTTGGAAAGCAAAGAAAAATAGAAATTAGAAAAATGGGGCACATAACTGGCAACATTGTTTTCAAACTGCCTAAGTTAAATGGCCTATCTCCTGGAAGTTTTAATCAATCTGACAATGAAGACCTCTATCATTACAATTATCTGGATAATTTAAGAAAAAGAAAATCAGCTTTTGCTTAGCTTGATGTTTTATGTATATCAAATCCTCAAACAAATTTTTAATTTGATTGGGCAAATAATTTGGCTTTGTTTTCAGATTAAAGAAAAACGCATGGGAAGGAAAGGTACAAAGACAAAAATTAAAGAGAACCTCATAAGGACCATTTCTGAACTCAAGTTCAATACAAGGGAAACTGTATTGAACTCCCAAGCCCCTCATGGTCTTTTCTCTGAAAACATCCTTCAGCCAAGGGCAAGGTCAGATCACTTTGAGAGTTAAATGCATGTTAGTGCTGTACTCTACCCCTAGAAGCCAGGAATCTGCTGCTACTCTAAGCCAAATACCATCATTCCTTCCTCTCAGTAGGCAGAACCACAGTCCTTCATGAGAATGAATGAACCACCATAATTTGCTTCCTTAGAAGCCTGGAACTTGAATTTAAGTTTAGAACTTGAATCTGGGACTAAAGGACTCTTGATTCTTGGCCTTCCTCCTCTCCCACTCCCTGTTAGAGTGAAACTTGAAGTCTTACTTAGTTTATCCCTCTCATTCCCATCTACCCTTTATTCAGTTCCCTTCACATGTTATTTTTATTCTTTTTGTGGGTGAGTCAATAGGTTTTTTTAAAGGATAACATAAAATAGCATAATTAGCCAAGGAGGTAGACATGACCTATAATTTTATACCAGATAAGAGCCAATGTTAAAATTTTGACAATTTCATTTGAATATTGATATGTGCATATCTAGTTTTACATGGTTGAGTTCATGCTCTATGTGTATCATTTTGCAGCCCTCAGCAGTTACCTTGATTCTTCAACAATGTCTCCTGAGTTCTAATGCTGTGTGCAGTTTTATTTTGTTACCATCTAATGGGCTTTGTTTTCATAACAACATAAAGAAAGTGAAAGTGAAGTCGCTCAGTCGTGTCCGACTCTTTGCGACCTGTGGACTATAGCCCACCAAGCTCCTCCATCCATGGGATTCTCCAGGCAAGAATACTGGGGTGGGTTGCCATTTCCTTCTCCAGGGGATCTTTCCGACCCAGGGATTGAACCCAGGTCTCCCACATTGCAGGCAGACGTTTTAACCTCTGCACCACCAGGGAAGCCCATAACAACAACATAAACTCTTCTAAGGAAGAGACTTTATTTTCCATTTATTTGTCCTTGTTTTGCTTTCTACACATGCCTTCCTAAGCACTCAAAACATGTCTTATTTTAATTCCTTAGACTTATGGAAATCATTAAAGTAAGTAGATCCCTTTCAGCAACCCCTTCACCTCTAGAAAGTAAGCGTTCCTTCAAGAATCTCTCAGCACTCCAAAATGAGTCGTTCTTTGGGAAAAGGACCTGGGTGTGGGGAAAATTGATTTTCAGAAATCTGCATGCCATAAAATCTGAAAAATCTTTTTTTGATGCCCATTTGATCAGTTAGATAAGTCTTGGATTCGATAGAGCTGTGAGGAAGGCAAAAAACAAAATAATGATCTGTAGTGTCCATCTCCATCCTTAAGGCCATGCATGAAGTTCATTTTTCACATTGCACTTAAAGAGAACTTTCGAATAAACAAATCTCCATACTCACTACCTGTACACATCTCTGCATCACCCTTTCTTGCCCCCCAGTGTATATTCCAGTCATTACCAAAGTGCCAGTAATGCAGTATCTTACACTTGTCTCTAGGCCTTTGCACATGCTGGTCCCTCTGCCTAGAAGACCACACCTCCCCATGTCCACCAACCAAATTCCCCAATCTTCACTTGAAGAGTTGTTATCGTGTTTCAGGTCTCAGCTAACAGGCCACCTTCTTTGGAAGTCTTCTTAGTCCTCGATAGGCTAGTGATTCCAACTAGCGGTACCTTAACACCTTTTGTTAACTAGTATCATAATATATAAAATACCTGCCTGCTTACTTATCTTCCTCCATCTCCCACTGCACCGCAAAACCACAAGCTGTTTGAGGCTAAAAATTGTATCTGTTCACGATTCTGTCCTCAGTAGCTGGCTCTCATAGAGCAGGTCCTCACTGAATATTTCTGGAATGAAAGAATGACTTCCCTTCTTACCTGTTTCCACTTCTGTCATGTCCTTGGTGCCCCATCAGTTTACCGTACTATTGCCTGCAGTACTGACACCTTTGATCTTCCCTAACTTTCCCCTTTATGGAAGGATGTCCTGGGCTCTACACTGAGGTTGGCCTCAGTAGTTTGTTAGTCTGAGCTACTGTTCCACTCACAGGTGCTAACATCACACTCATTACAAAGCGTGCATGCATGTGTCCTAAGTTGCTTTAGTCATGTTAGACTCTGTGACCCGTGGACTATTATCCGCCAGGCTCCTCTGTCCGTGGGGATTCTCCAGGCAAGAATACTGGAGTGGGTTGCCATGCCCTCCTCCAGGAGTCTTCTCGACCCAGGGATTGAACCCATGTCTCCTTCGGCTCCTACATTGCAGGCAGATCCTTTACCACTGAGCCACCCAGGAAGACTTCTTACATAGCACATGATTGTAAACTAGAGTCTTAGCCCCAAAGAAAGCCTATCACAGCAGACTTTCAGTCCTTCTCTGCATTCCTCAAACGCTGGCGTGAGTGACAGCCAGCTTCTTTTGTGTAGACCAGTGTCAGCACTAAATCTCTTTTTAATAGTGGATACTTGCCCTGAGTGGTCATTTCACTTTGTGAAAGACTGATTTAAAATGAGATTTAAATGAGTCATTTTAAAGGAAATGTGGGGGATAGGGTCACTAATGATTTACAGAGAAATAAAAAAGTCATTGTTACATGCTTCACACTTAATGTGGATATTAACTCTACTTCCATACGTTACTTAACACGTTTGTGTAAAGATTTCATTTGAGTTGAGGAGAAATTAAATGCATTTATTTTACTATGTGAATAAGTGGGGAAGATACTCATGAACTAGAGATCTGAAGAAAACATGAATTTTACTATCTAAGAAATA
This sequence comes from Aepyceros melampus, assembly GCA_006408695.1. Taxonomy (NCBI): domain Eukaryota; kingdom Metazoa; phylum Chordata; class Mammalia; order Artiodactyla; family Bovidae; genus Aepyceros; species Aepyceros melampus. Next base: position 97,401 of record SJXQ01013195.1, read on the forward strand.
AATGAATTCATCTGAGCTACTGAGAGATGATTTCTATCTAGGGAAAATGGGGCAAAGTCTTGATTTTTTACCATTTGAGAAAAATTCTCTCTGGAAATTCCTCAAAGAGGAGAAAAAGCTACTTGGTTCAGATTTAAGAGAAGATAAAAAGCTTCTTGTTTCTATGGAATGAACATGGGTCATCTTGCGTTTCTCCTTTCTTCTTATTTACTTTTTTCCTTAGGGCAGATTTCTCTAGCCTGCTTTGTAGTGTCTGATAACTTTACCACGGATGAATCATTAAATAAAGAGCTAGTGAAATCTTTAGAGATAATATAAGCCAAATCTTTTATTTTGGAGATGATATAGTTGGCATTCAGACAAGGCAAGCATATTGTCCTCTGTCACCCTCCTATAGAGCAACAGACTTGGAATTCACAACCTACCTGGACCCTGGACCCTGTATTCTTTCTATCACGCACAGACATTTACTGGGAAATGTGAAATAATGCTAGATAGCTAAGTAAATAAACAGTCCCACTCAAATATTTAATTGATGCCATGTTAACAATTTCCAACATTTTCTGACCACCACTCTAAGTGTTTTATGTATATTAACACACCTGATCCTCACAATACCTTATAAATCTTGATGATGAAAGTCACTCATTCATGTCCAACTCTGCGACCCCATGGACTATACAGTCCATGGAATTCTCCAGGCCAGACAGAATACTGGAGTGGGTAGCCTTTCCCTTCTCCAGGGGATCTTCCCAACCCAGGGATCAAACCTAGGTCTTCCCGCATTGCAGGGGGATTCTTCACCAGCTGAGCCACAAGGGAAGCTGAAGAATACTGGAGTGGGTAGCCTATCCCTTCTCAAGCGGATCTTCCCGACCCAGGAATCGAACCGGGATCTCCTGCATTGCAGGCAGATTCTTTACCAAATGAGCTATGAGAGAAGCCCTTATAAATCTTATTTTAGCCGATAATAAAGCTGACGTGCCCAGAGCTCAAGAGACTTCCACAGCCTGATGGTGATGATATTGGAACTTTAGGTGAGACAGTGGCCTCTTGAATCTGTGTATCTAACCTTCTATTTCCTTTCATTCAGGAATATTCACAGATTATTCAAACATATGTACAGGTGTGTTAAAAACATGAGCATTGGCGTTGAAAACAAGAATCAGATGGCTGGCTATGCCTCTTAGCTGCGTCACCCTGCCTTTCTTCCTCTTGCTGGGTCTCTGTGTCCCAGGGGGTGACCTGAGGCTACTCCAGAATAGCACTTCCTCTGAGAGAGGCTGGAGAGTTACCCAGGAGAATGCAAATAAAGTGCTTGCGTCTAGAAACTGAGTCTGCCACGTGTGTTAAAAATTAATAAGCTGGAGTATTTTGTTAAACTTATTTTACATTCTCATTGGCTAAAGCTCTCATTTTATTTCAGCACTGAAACCTTACTTTTTTTAACCTTCCTCTTTGAAAAAAAATTTTAAATTTAACCTCTTAGTAATGTCAAGCTTAGCAAGGTCACATAAGAGGTTTAATTTATTCTTTATTAGGGCATTTTAACACTTTAAAGTCTTCCTTCTGAAAATGGCTTTTAAAAAAAAAAAATCCAAGTACCTTGTAGGAACTTGCTTTCTCATTATTTGCTTGTTTTTACTAAGCATAAGGCTCTAGAGAAGAAATTCAAGATAACTGAAGATTTTGTTTAATCCTACTTTGTGTGTGTAATCAGTATTGAGAATAAAACAGAGATATGTTAAGAAATAAATATAAGAAAAATATCTTATTTAAACAAACAACAAGAACAACGAAATGTACCATTCTTTCAGAAATGTCACTATCTGTACCATACATAGTGGTTTTTCTTCTCAGCAATTAGACTATTGACCATCTAAAAATTTCCAGTATCCTTGCAGTGTCTACCGTATTGAAAATCAATGAGATCAAAAGTACAGTTCTAGACGGGAGCTATGCTGCCAAGTTATCTTGTACAGAAAGTATCTTAATATCAACCTAACACATATACTGAGCAGATATGAAACTCAGTCCCCTACAATTTCAGAGCATCATTGAATAATTTGTTTCTCTGCACAACAGTTTAAAACATTAACATCTCCTTCCTCGGTGTATTTCTTCGAGAATTTATTCTTTGATCTTATCTCTAAAGAGTTTGATTTCATTTCCTACTGCAGAGGTGTGGATTGGGTGGGAGTAATTTTAAAAGCTACAAAGTAGTAGCCATAAACAAAATAAGACCCGAAGAATGGAAGATTTTTTTTTTTTTTTCTGGCATTACTGCTCCTGAAGAGTTAATGTGATAATGTGATGAGCTTCCTGGCTGTGAGATAGCATCGTGACCTGTAATTCTATTGATTCACCTTGGAACCATTCACCTACCAGAGACATTTTTTTTTTTCATGCTGCATCAAGAAACTGAAATACTGCAGGGAGTTCCTAACTGACCTCCTTCGTTTAGAGTCACCCCAACTCCCTAAATCATTTCCCACAGTACAGGAGAGAGAACTCCAGAAAGTAAATCATGTCATCCCCTGCTTAGAATTCACTAGTAGTTCCCTATTTTAAGACAGTAAGTCAAGCTCCTTTAATAAAGCTTTCATGGTCCTTACAGAAGAGGGCCCGCTTTCTTGTCTAGTCTCAAATCCCATCACTTACTTTGGTTCCTTAAACATCATTTGCTGTTCCATGATGTGCATAATCCATGATCCAGTCCCATGATGTACATAAATGCCTTTTCCAGGTACTTCCCAAGTCCCCTGTCTGTTCACTAGCTTATGGCACATGCTTGCTTGTGCAGTGAAAAATAGAAGAAACATATTTTGGACTAAGGTCACACTAGATAAAAGAGATTGAAAAAAGGATAAAGTTTGTTTTCTTCCCTACCAACTTCTAATCTCTATATATACTATACCTCTCTTCATCTGATTGCCTACTAATCTCAGACCCTTATATTATCTCTTACTTTCCCTGTTCTTAGGGAAGCAGGCTCTAAAAGATAACCTGTGATTAGTTAAATACACTCAGCGTGAATCACTGAGTCAAATATTATGAGTGTTTATTATATACCAGGCTTTGTTCTAGGCTCAGGGAGATTACCAGCAAACAGAATGGTGCCAACTCTCAACAAGCACACATTCTAATGAAGGAAATGGAAGAGGAACAACTATATCATTAAATAAGATGGTTTCAGGTAGAAATAGTAGGGAGAAAACAAAATATTTCTGTTACACCCTATGGAAAAATCTGAATGAACTTTTAGGGCAAGCTCACAGGACTAAGTACTGGGAAGAAGCTGTCTAGTTTAGATTACATGGTTCAAAGGGTCCCTTTGAAGCTAAGCCCTCTGTGAGGAAGAAGCTTCGGCCATAGACCAGAAGCACCGGGCTGAGGGGTGAGTAGTACACAGGCCATGTGGTGAAAATTAACTTGGTGTGTTTCAGAGAAGAAAGACCAGAACCGCTGGTGGAGTTCAGGAGAAGAGGCCTGAGGGCTTGGCCAGCAGCAAGCCACGCAGTGCCGGCAGACCTAGCAAGGGGTTCTTATTTTACTCCTAGTGCAAGTGAAAGCCAGGAGAAGGCTTTAGGTGCATACATGATGTGAGCTTATTTAGATCTGTCCAAGCAGGCTCTGGCTTCCGTGTGAAGTACACATTGAGGGAGAGCAGAAGTGGACCCAAGGATATGGGTTAGAGACCTAAATAAAGAATCTGCCTGCAATTCAGGAGACCCAGGTTCTATTCTTGGGCCAGAAAGATCCCCTGAATGGCCACCCACCCCAGTATTCTTGCCTGGAAATTTCCATGGACAGAGGAGCCTGGCAAGCTACTGTCCATGAGGTCGCAAAGAGTCAGACACGACTGAGCGACTAATGCTCACTACTTTCACTTTCACTTAATGATATTAGTTCAATTCATGATAGAGCTGAAAAAATTCTTCAGTATTATGTAAACATTTTTACTCATATCATTCTTTTTATAGATGAGAAAACTGAAACTTAGAAGGGGAAATGAACCAGCGAAGGGTTTCCTATCCAGTTCTTAGGAGATGCACACTACAGCCCAGGTCACATGATTAAATGTTCCCTCCATGAATCCAACCTGACTCCTTACAAACCCAGGGAATTTCTACCCAGAGAATAATTATTGTATTCATTCTTTGTTTCTCCTACATAGAAGCACTCATGTGTTGGGAAATGAATTGACTCTTCTACCACAAAAGAGTAGAATTCTCTCTTACAAATAACGTGCAGAAGTATATTTCTGGACTGTACTGAGTAGATTTGATTGGGCCAATGGCTTGTACAAGATGTTCATTCAATAGAGCTTTCAATTCAAGGATGTGCAAAGACTGTTTATTTTATCCTAGTGTGTGAAGTCGAGCAGGTTAAGAGAGAGAAATGCGTTCAATTTGTTACATTCATTTACATATAATGAGATGAAAGCATATCTTTTATGAAGTCATTTTTGTAAAAAATGGATATTAGACAATTTTAAAAGAAGCAGTGAACAGCTAGCCAAACCCAATATAGACCATCTATTTAAAATCTGTATTTTGCCTTCTTCAAAATTTTGACTTTTGTCCAGACACATTATCAACACCCTCTTTGATCTGGAATAATCTCCAAATGAGGCCTGAGGGAGACCTAAGTCTTTCTTCTGCTGCTAACAATCCCTCAGAAATCTTTTTGATGACAGAAATGAGTAAAGACAGAACTGCACTTTCTTAAGTGAATAAATAAAGCCTTTAAAATACTTTTTTTTTTTTCTTTTTCAAATAATTTGAAGCACAAGTCAGCATCACAGACGGGATTTCAAAGAAGTGGAAACAAGGGCGGAGCTAAAACATATACCAAGCTTAAAGCGAAAATAAACAAGCCCAAAAGAGGAGCAAATTGACCTGTACTGAAAGAACAAAAGCCATCTTTGAAAGCTTCTCAGCACCAGGGCAGGATTTCCCACTTCCTCCCTCAATGCCACCCCACCTTTCCACCTGCAGCTCACTGGGGGACTCCAGAGAGTTTACTAAAGACAGAGCATTGGGAACCTACAGCCGGAATTTCAGTTTGGCTTTTTACGGAAAAAGATGGGGAAATTACAGAGATGCCATAGAGAATGGGAAATAATGCCAAATGAAGGGGAAATAGTCTCACAACTCTATTTAGAAATATATTGTTCATTTAGAGTTCAGTTCAGTCACTCAGTCGTGTCTGACTTTTTGCGACCCCATGAATCACAGCACGCCAGGCCTCCCTGTCGATGGACAGGGAGTTCACTCAGACTCCCGGAGTTCACTCAGACTCATCCATTGAGTCCGTGATGGCATCCAGCCATCTCATCCTTGGTCATCCCCTTCTCCTCCTGCCCCCAATCCCTCCCAGCATCAGAGTCTTTTCCAATGAATCAACTCTTCGCATGAGGTGGCCAAAGTACTGGAGCTTCAGCTTTAGCATCATTCCTTCCAAAGAAATCCCAGGGCTGATCTCATTCAGAATGGACTGGTTGGATCTCCTTGCAGTCCAAGGGACTCTCAAGAGCCTTCTCCAGCACCACAGTTCAAAAGCATCAATTCTTCTGCACTCAGCTTTCTTCACAGTCCATCTCTCACATCCATACATGACCACAGGAAAAACCATAGCCTTGACTAGACGGACCTTAGTCGGCAAAGTAATGTCTCTGCTTTTGAATATACTATGTAGGTTGGTCATAACTCTTTTTCCAAGGAGTAAGCATCTGTTAATTTCATTTAGAGTTAGGTTTAGTTAAATAGAAAAATTGGTTTTTTATTAATTTTTATTGGAGTATGGTTGCTTTACAATATTGTGTTAGTTTCTCAGTTCAGTTCAGTTCAGTTCGGTCGCTCAGTCATGTCTGACTCTTTGCAACCCCGAGAATCACAGAGACTCTCAAGAGCCTTCTCCAGCACCACAGTTCAAAAGCATCAATTCTTCTGCACTCAGCTTTCTTCACAGTCCATCTCTCACATCCATACATGACCACAGGAAAAACCATAGCCTTGACTAGACGGACCTTAGTCGGCAAAGTAATGTCTCTGCTTTTGAATATACTATGTAGGTTGGTCATAACTCTTTTTCCAAGGAGTAAGCATCTGTTAATTTCATTTAGAGTTAGGTTTAGTTAAATAGAAAAATTGGTTTTTTATTAATTTTTATTGGAGTATGTTGCTTTACAATATTGTGTTAGTTTCTCAGTTCAGTTCAGTTCAGTTCGGTCGCTCAGTCATGTCTGACTCTTTGCAACCCCGAGAATCACAGCACGCCGGGCCTCCCTGTCCATCACCAACTCCTGGAGTTCACTCAAACTCACGTCCACTGAGTCATTGATGCCATCCAGCCATCTCATCCTCTGTCATCCCCTTCTCCTGCCCCCAATCCCTCCCAGCCACCTCATGTGGAGAGTTAGTTTCTACTGTACAACAAAATGAATCAGCCATACATATACATATATCCATTTCATTTTGAACTTCCTTCCCATTGAGGTGACTGCTGTTCATTAAGTAAAGTTCCCTGTGCTACACAGTATTCTTTCATTAGCTATCTGTTTTATATATACTATCAATAGTGTATATATGTCAATCCAAATCTCTCAATTCCTTCTATACCCATCCCCCTTGGTATCCATATATTATAGTGAAGTAAGTCAGACTAAGATAAACAAATATTGTATATTAGTGTATATATGTGGAATCTAGAAAAATGGTATAGGTGATCTTATTTGCAAAGCAGAAATAGAGACAGACATAGACTGTTTTTATTTAACATGCTGGGAAGAAATGGGTATATGGAGTGACTATTAAATTTTTCTTGCAATTCTTATTTGTTATTGTTGTTCTGTCTCAGTTGTGTCCAAGTCTTTGCAACCCCATGGACTGCAGCACACCAGGCTTCCCCATCTTTCACTGTCTCCTGGAGTTTGCTCAAATTCATGTCCATTGAGTCCATGATGTCATCCAACCATCTCATCTTCTGTTGCTCGCTTCTCCTGCCCTCAGTCTTTCCCATCATCAGGATCTTTTGCAATGAATTGGTTCTTCGTATCACATGGCCAAAATATTGGAACTTCAGCTTCAGCATCAGTCCTTCTAATGAATATTTAGGGTTGGTTTCCTTTAGGATTGACTGATTTGATCTCTTTGCAGTCCAAGGGACTCTCAAGAGTCTTCTCCAGAACCACAGTCCAAAACATCAATTCTCTGGCATTCAGCCTTCTTTATGGTCCAACTCTCACATCCTTATATGACTACTGGAAAAACCATAGCGTTGACTGTTGGCAAAGTGATGTCTCTGCTTATTAATATGCTGTCTAGGTTTGTCATGGCTTTTCTTCCAAGGAGCAAGTGTCTTAATTTTTTGGCTACAGCCACCATCCACAGTAATTTTGGAGCCCACTTAAATAAAGTCTGTCACTGTTTCCATTGTTTCTCTGTCTATTTCCCTTGAGGTGATGGGACCAAATGCCATGATCTTAGTTTTTTGAATGTTGAGTTTTAAGCTAATTTTTTCACTCTCCTCTTTCACCTTCATCAAGAGGCTCTTTAGTTCCTCTTCACTTTCTGCTATTAGGGTGGTGTCCTCTGCATATCTGAGGTTATTGATATTTCTCTCAGCAATCTTGATTCCATCCAGCCCAGCATTTTGATATATAGCCTTGATGTGCTTTTTCCCAGTTTTGAACCAATCCGTTGTTCCATGTCGGGTTCTAACTGTTGCTTTTTGACCTGCATAATAATATTTGTACTCTCTGTAAATTTCTCAAGTTTTTTGTGTTTCAACACATTCTCAAGTTCTAGGGCTGCTTTGGTATAAAAATAAATACTTCAGATATAAGTATCTGATTTAACAAGTCCAAAATAACGTCCCTTGAGTACACAGCACCTCACAGCCCTGTGAAAATAGTAGTGGTGCCCACAGAGCTGGATTTGGGGCCCTTAGCCTCTACCTTTCTGTTTCCTGTTCTGATATCTCCACTCTTATGTCTTCACAAGATAAACATCTTGCCTGATGTAGCAAGTGCACAATCTATTCATAACATAAATTCACCTTTGTACCTGTGTCTCCTCCAGGACCTGATGCACATTTTCAGAACCAGAATCCATCCTGCCAACCTGCCAGTGGGTTCGATATTCCATCTAACAACCACAGCCATTAAAGTATATGACAGTTGTGGCAAAATTAATTAGAATTTGATGATGGCTTCTTGGATTTTTTCTGAATGTACAGCACACTGGTTGAGAATTAACTGCTGTGAATCTGGTGAAGCAACTCGGTGTCCACCTTTTGAATTCTCTACTCTTTCGGTGGGCTTCCCTTGTGTCTCAGCTAGTAAAGAATCTGCCTGCAATGCGGGAGACCTGGGTTTAATCCTTGGGTTGGGAAGATCCCCTGGAGAAAGGCAAGGCTACTCACTCCAGTATTCTGGCCTAGAGAATTCCATGGACTGTCTAGGTCGGACACAACTGAGTGACTTTCACTTCAGTCTTTTGATTTTGTCCACTCTACTTCATGTGAAATCCTGAAATTGAAATGACTTTTGAAACCCCACCTGAAATCTTATTCATCTCATTTGGAGGGTCTGTCCACTGCATTTTCTGGTCACCCTACAACTGGTGGATTAGGTTGTAATGAGAGAACAAGTGCTCACATTACATTTAGTAAACATTTCAATGCTATTCAGTTATTTGTTAAAAAGCAGTATTTTCTTCTACTTGTTCTATAATACACAGGTGTACTCCCAAAATATAAACAAGGAGGGAGGTTTGTAATGCTTGAGTGTGTTAGTGTATGTGTGTGTGTTAATGTAGGTGTGTGTATTAATGTAGGTGTGTGTGTTAGCCTTAGAAAGTTTAGTATATATTTTTAAAATACATTATTATTGTAATTTTTTAAAGACTGTTAACTTCATGCCATGCTTCACTTTTTAATTATTCACAAAACTGAATAATTAAACTTGATCATGCATAAAGGGGTTGCTATTTATTATTCCAAAAGGAAATGGTAAGAATGAGGTTATGGATGAGATCAACATAATCTGTATGTACATTTTCCTGTGCATGCGGCGAGTCTTGCATAACTTCATGATACTCTGCCTCCTTTCTAATCCCAGTCATCTTGCATGGTATCTCATGGAGTGCCAAAAGGTTGAATATTAACTCATCAGATGCTACTCCACCCACATCAGTTCCTCAGCTGCTGGAGCCTACCTCTGCCTTTTGTGCCCCTTCACTTAGGTAAGAATTTGTTCTCTGGAATTTGCATCCCCCTGGTAACTTCAGTCTCCCCTTTTTCTCTTTTCAAGGATGGGAGGAACAGTTTTATTGGACACCAGCTGGGCGGGGTAGTGGAAGTGCCCAACAGCAAGGACCAGCGGGTCAAGTCAGCCAGAGCCATTCAAATCACCTACTACCTCCAGACCTATGGCTCTGCCACTCAAGACCTCATAGGGGAGAAGTGGGAGAATGAGTTCTGTAAACTTATGCGGAAGCTCCAGGAGGAGCACCAGGACCTCCAGCTCTACTCGTTAGCCTCCTTTAGCCTCTGGAGAGACTTTCATAAGACCAGCATCCTGGCCAGGAGCAAGGTCCTAGTGAGCCTCGTGCTGATCCTGACCACAGCCACCCTCTCCAGCTCCATGAAGGACTGTCTGCGTGGCAAGCCCTTCCTGGGCCTCCTGGGGGTGCTTACCGTGTGCATCTCCATCATTACTGCAGCGGGGATCTTCTTCATCACTGACGGAAAGTACAATTCCACCCTGCTGGGAATCCCGTTCTTTGCCATGGGTAACTATCCATCCTTGTGGTAATCGGCTTCTTACTGGTGTGGGGCAAGGTAGAACATTTCTTGAATTCTCAGGTGGAAATCTGTTTTAATTTTGCATTGGTGTGTCTGTGTGATGATGTGAACTTTTACTCAGGGTGGCGTCTGTTTTCCCTTAGTCCTTTTTCAGTCAACTGTAGGCTGACCAAGCCATCTTCCCATTTACACCAGGGACTTTAATGCTGTTCAATTTTTTTTTTTTAAGTACACACTACTGGAATTCTCTACTCAGCTTCTTCAAAAATCATAGGATGAAGATCATGGGGTACAAATTTAAAGAGATCCAAAATCTGCTTCACATAAAACTTTATGGTTCATACTTGTCTTGAACCCTCAGATTAATGGTGGTCAAGAGTGGATATCATGGGATGAAAATTCTGAGAGCCACTGATAAATTCTAATCTCAAAGAACTTCTTCATGAAGTTTTGTCTATTATTCATTTCAAATATTTTGCAAAAATATACTCCATTTCCCCACCTCTACTTAAAATTTTCCTGCAACCACTTAAAGATGTGTGTGTTGTGCTGTCACTTCAGTTGTGTCTGACCCTTTATGAAGCTATGGACTGTAGCCTGCCAGGAGTCTGGGATTGCCCATGGGATTCTCCAGGCCAGAATACTGGAGTGTGTTGACATGCCCTCCTCTCGGGGATCTTCCCAATCCAGGGATCAAACCCATGTCTCTTAAGTCTCCTGCTTTGGCAGGCAGATTATTTACCACTAGCACCATTTGGGAAGCCCACTTAAAGACAAGTCCTCTAATTTTTTGATATCTCGGTGAAAACAATTCATGAGTATCCTCAGTCAAAGTTATTCCTTCTTATGTGTTTTCCCCAGACAAACATAAACAGTGTAGAAAGTGGAATGTGCGTGTGTGTGTGCGTTTCTTGCAAAAAGAATATCAAGTCTGGGAAGAAAAGTGAGTGACATTTCATCAACAAGATTGATGGAGCTTATCAGAATAGAGATGATAATGGTGATATTGTGGTACTGCTGAAGAGTTCTGTCCCTTGTGATACAATTCCCTACATAAAGTAAAGGATAAGCTGTGAAAATGGTCTCTAGATAGATGGTGAACTGATATTCACAGGAGAGTGTTCAGCTATAAAATAATTGCTTTGCGCTCCTTGGCTTAATATCAGCCATAAATTATAGTTTCATTATTAAGTAACAAAGATATAGGCATGTGGTTAAAGTCTTCAAGGTGATCTGGACTCTTTTCATATTGACTGAAACAAACATTTTTGAAAACAGCCCTGCAAAATGGATTTTTCTAGAAACACATCTTCACTGCAGCCCTGTTAGCTCATCCCCTTCTCAGTTTCCTCTTGCATAAGAAGAGGATAAACGAAAAGTCAGTACCAATTTGACCACCGTGGTACAATAGAATTCCTACTTAAAACTAAATAATAATAACAATGATAATTATAATAATAATAAACCTTTGATTATCAGTTTAAAATGAGGCTAATGATTGAATAAAGTAATGAGGATAAAAAATTAGTCAAAGAATTGTTTTCTGAACATAATAGAATATCCTAGAGGTATTAGTACAGAGTAGCAGAGTAGACAGTAGGATTTATTGTGTTAGTTTTTAACCAGGGGTGTTAAGTGCGATGTGTTCAATGATGACTAGGAAACAGTCCCTGGCTTCAAGAAATTGAGTCTTTCTTGCATTCTGTGTATCATCTTTCAATGCGTGTTCATCTTGTTAACAAAAAGAGTTTTTCTATTTCCTGAAGGAATATATGAAATTTTTTTCCACCAGTGATAAGGATAGGTCTAGATTTGAACCATTTATACTTGTTATGTTTGGGAGCTCAGTGTTTTAACTAAATACAAGATTCTTATAAATCATGCAGCGTGATTCACAAATGAAACATGGATCATTCAAGATGCACAAATTAGACACCTTAGAGCTGAGAAGGCTTTTTCTAAAACTGGTAGCAATATAATTAGGTAGTGGGAATACTTATTAGGAACATTCTATAAAGTATGCAATTACATAGTTTATACAAATAAGGAGAAAAATTGTCTTTAGTGGTGCTGAGTTGTATCCTACGCTCAGATATAAAATCAGAGTGATGTTTTCATTCCTTAAAGAAGGAATAAGAACACTGAAAGCCACAGTGAGGAAAATGTTCAAAACCTAAAACCCACACCTTTTACATTTTCTTCTCTCTCAGTCATCTTTTAACCACAAATCAGTCCTGGACTGGATTTGTACGGACTCCAGAAGTCCAGTGAATGGTTATTCTTCAGTATTTCTGCAATTCAAGTTCTTAAAATATTCTTAAAGGAAATTTTCTGCTATCTTCTGAAAACATGGCACCAATAGACCTGTAAACATATACTTATTATTGAAGGTATTTACTCCATCAAGGGAGTGTCGGTTTTGTTGTGCTTTGTTTTGCTTATAAAATGATCCTAATATTAATAGTAAAGATACCAAGGTGGAGATTTAGTGAAATGAAAAGGACTGCCACAGAGCTCAGACATCTGGCTTTCCATCCCAGCTTTTCCACTAACTTTGTATTCTTCATCTATGAAATGAAGGATTTGGACTCTTCAGTAAAATGTTGAAGATCCTATAATATTATTCATTTCATTTCTCAATTGAAGTTAGAATTTTGACATTCTTTTGTAAAAACCTTGAAGGTATGTATTATCCTCAGACTTCTTATCTCCATTCTGCTTTGTTGACTTGCGTGTGTGTGTGTGTGTGTGTGTGTGTGAAAGAGAGAGAGAGAGATGGAAGGGGAACTTTAGAAAAATCACAGCCTTGCATGCAGAGCCTCACATCCACAAAGCACATCTCAGTGACAGTGGTGAGATGTATGTGATGTCAAGCATCCATAAGCTGAGTCTGGCAGATATAAACCTCCTGGTGGTACACACAGCATTGTTTAAAGGTAGTCCTTTGATGAATTAGTTTACATGGTGTCAAAACTGCACAGTCCAATGTCAGTTGAATATAAGGGAAAGAGGCCCAACTCTTTTTATGAGCCTCTATTTCTGTGTTCCTTCGTGGATTTCTTTAAGGTAGTGAATATTCGCTCCTTTATGCTCCAGGATTCAAGCCATTCATCCTCATTAGAACTTATCCCTAAAGCTGAGTATGTCACTGAGGTGTTCTAGTCTTCAACTATTTTATTTTTGACTGCCTGTCTTCCTTTTATACTTCATCTTCGTGTTCTTTTTCCTGACTATCCATCCACTTAATGTCCCCAGAGTCATTTCAGAAGCGTGTGTACAATACTTCTGTATCCTGTATTTTTTTTAAGCCTGTACCAATTTTCATATTTTGCCCTGATGTCCATATTAGTAGGGCTTCCCAGGTGGTGCTAGAGATAGAGAACCTGCCTGCCAATGCAGGAGACAGAAGAGATGAAGGTTCCATCCCTGGGTGGGAAGATCCCCTGGAGGAGGGCATGGCAACTCACTCCAGTATTCTTGCCTGGAGAATCCCATGGGCAGTGGAGCCTGGGGGGCTACCGTCCACGGACTGCAAAAAGTCAGACTCAACTGAAGCGGCTTATATGTGCCCTGTAAGTAAAGGTATGTTTGTCAAGCTGTACATTCAAGATTTAGGCTTAGAAAGAAGTTTAAAATAGGCATGTGTATTCTTTCTAGAAAAGATTTCAGAGAGAGAAATCCAGACTTAATTTCTTTAAAAATGCCTACAATGACCCCTTTTAGCTCCAGCCTAATGTCCTTTCTCTGCACAAGCATACACCAATGAGAATGCCACTAATTTAATTTATAACCCATTGTCAGCTTTTTTTTTTCACTTCATTTGCTTTATGTGGATGGGTTTCCTCTTTCTGGAAGGAGAAATATGGGCTAATATCACACACAGACGCCAAGCTGGCTCCTGCTGTATCTCTTGCTGATCTTCTGTGGATCGCTGCCAGGGACATTAAGAGCCTTGGTTCACTATCATTTTTGCTGTCCATCCTGAGTTTGTTTTATATGCCAGGAGTCTTAACTTTAGTCAGTTTGATTCTACTGGACATGTGCAGATGACTTGTGATTTTTTTTTCAGGTGAACCCAGGGTTTTCAGATAGAAGACTTTCTCATTCATTATCCAAAACTGAGCTCCATATTCATTTAGCTATTAATTTATTCACATATTTGTTGAGCACCTATCATGTCCTAGAGTAAAAGGTATTGAACAGATCTGATCAAGTTGTCACCCAAATGGATCCTACATTCTAAGCCTACTAAGGCAAGATGTGGGGCAGTAAACAAATAAATATAAACTGCTATATTATTGATAAATAACATAAAGTATAGTTGTAAAACAGGATAAAAGATAAAGATCATAGATGGGCAGAGAAAAGCCTTTTAAAACAAGTGAAATTGAAACAGAAAGCTAAATAAAATGAAGTAGGAGCCATATACTGAGAAAAGAATGTCTCTAACAAAGAAAACTCTCCATGCAAAGTCTTTGAAATAGACCTTCCTTGGTGAAGTCAAGGAAAAGCATGAAAGGGCATGTGGCTGGAGCAGAAAGGGTACCTTCTGAGTTTCAGGCAAGGTAGCATAGAGCCATGTCATATAGGGCGCTGAGAACTTAATACTTAAGATGCTAAGCTATCTGAAGCATTTTGAGATGAGAGTGTGATCTGACTTACATTTTATGGAAATGAGTCTCAATGGAGCAAGAATGGTTATGGGTTACACCTCATACATAGGTAAGAGGTTATTGCCAAGGCTTCATGGGCTATAATGGTGGCTTGAAATAGCATGGGAACAGTGACAGTGGTAAGAAGGGATTAGATTCAGGATAGAAACTGGTAAATAGAATTGACAGGATTTGCTGAAGGACTGGATATGGTATGTAAGAGAAAGAGGAGTCACAGATGACCCCAAGCTTTGAGGGCTGAATAACTGAGAGCAGCTGTCATTTACTGTCATAGGGGAATTGTGGGAGGAATACATTGTGGGGGAAAATACAAGACTTTCGCTTTCTATCTGCTAAGTTGGACGCCTATTAAGTATCCAAGTAGGAAAATGTGGAGCTGCCTGTATAAGACAATATATAGATCAGGTTCAGAAGTAAAATCTATTCAGCTGGAGCTGAAAATATACATTTTGGATTCATCATGAAATAGCTAATAACAAAAGCCATTGAATCTGATTAGATCAGTTGGAAGGATAAATATTGATGAAAAATAAAAGAAGTCTAAGAATCAAGCCCGGGAGTCTTCCAATGCTTGCAGATTGGGCAAATGAAGATGATTCAGAAAAGAACACTAAAAAGGGTCAGACTATCAAGTGAGATACACAGAGAATCAAGAGAGAATAGACTCCTCGCGGGCAAGTCAAGAAGGTGTTTCATGAAGGAGCAAGAGTTCACCCGTTCCAATAGCTGTTAAGAAATTGTGTCTAGTGAGAACCGGTCATTTGATTTAGGAACTTGAAGGTCCTTGGTGACTTCGACAAGAGTTGCTTTAGAGGAGAGCTCAGGGTAATTTAAAGAGATTCAGCAGAGCTGGGAAGAAAGAAAGTGAAGACGGTGAGTAAAGCTGATTCTTCCAAGGATTTTTCCCTAAAGGGAAATAATGATTGTGTGCTGTTGACCTGCAGTAGAAACAGCTTTATAGTAAAGCAGAGAGAAGAAGAGATTGCAGAAGCAATATCATTGAACAGAAGAGATAGGATGAGATTCAGAGCACAGCTAGAGTTGTTGACTTTGTAAGAGCCTAGACGGCTCATCTACAGTTAAGAAAAAGGAAGGTAAAATATATGGACAGATCCAGACAGATTGGTACATGCAGGGGTGGAAATCCTCTTCTGTGGCTTCAACTTTGTCAGTAAAAGAGGAAGCAAGTCATCAGCTGAGAATAAATTTGGGGAAGGAGGCGTTAATGTGAAGAAAGTAAAGGCATTTTGAAGTGTCACTTCAGAAAACTGGAGAATGAATTAAGAAAATTTAGCGGAACAAACTAGGAAGCACAAGGGCACCCTTGAAATTACTGTTCATGAATTTAAAAAAAGAAATCAGTCAGAGAGGTTACTGAGTCAGTACCCTCCTCCAACCATATATAGCTGCTTTGGGGAGGAGTTCAGTAGGCATTGAGTTGAATTTATTTGGATAGAAACTCCCAGAAAACAAAACAAAACAAAACAGGGAGTTTATAGTCTATGCAAAAGAACGACTATAATGACAGATCGTGAAAATTGTTAATAGGTCAGCTAGACCGTGTTGCAATAACAAAAAAATGTGTTGAATCCACTTAGCTTAACAAAGATCAATTTCTTGCTCATATCACAGTTTGGTGGGGGTCAGGAAGCTCTCTTTGGGAACTCTTTTCCAACAGAAATTCAGGGAGGTCAACATCTTCACTTCTCAGAGTTTGTGCTCCAGCACAAGAGAGAATAATTAGAGAAATCACACCTACTTAGAACTACCATGTCACTGAAGTGATTTAATTACTTCTTATCACATTCTGTTGGTCCAGAACTAGTCATCTGGCCATAAGCTGACTGCGAGGGAGAAGAGAAAATGTAGGAGAACAAATGGATTGTTTTATGAGCATCAAATGTCTCTTCTACATAAGCAAGCCAAACAATAAAGGTAATGAGGATTTGCTCTGCCTCAGCATCATGGCAAACCACTGGTAGCATCAAATTAGTATGATTCTTTGTGGGGTCAGAAAACTACCTTAGGTTGGAATCTGTTCTGGTTATCTATTGCTGTATAGTAAACACCACAAAGGGACTTCCCAGGTGACACTAGAGGTAAAGAACCTGCCTGCCGACGAAGGAGACATAAGAGACGCAGGTTTGATTCCTGAGTCGGAAAGATTCCCTGGAGGAGGGCATGGCTACCCACTCCAGTATTCTTGCCTGGAGAATCCCCATGGACAGAGGAGCCTGTCAGGCTACAGCCCATAAGGTCACAAAGAGTCCAGATACGACTGAAGCAACTTAGCGTGAACACATGTAAACATCATAAAACTGAGCAGTATAAAACAACCACCATGATATTACGCTCATGGAGTCCGTGGGTCAGTAATTTGGAAGTGGCTCAATGAGATGAGCTCCTCCCACCTCTAAAATGTCTAGAGCCTTAGCTGAAAGTAATTTGAATATCAGATCTGGAATAGCTGAGGCTAGAACAACAGTTTTCAATATAGCTTCTTTGCTCACAGGGCTGGTAACAAGTCTGGGAATTCTGCAGGAGAATCTCAGTTGAGATTGTTGAACATAGCATCCAAATGTGACCTCTCCAGCAGGGTGTTCCCAGGGTAGTCAGACTTCTTATATGGTAGTTCAGGGCCCCAAGTAAAAGTATTGCACAAGACCGAGACAAAAGTCCCAAGGCTGGCCTAGACATAGGAGTCACATAGCATCATATCAGTCCTATTCTACTGCCTGAGTATTAGTCCAGACCCCAGAGGAGGGCACTGGAACTCCACTTATTGAGACAGTGGCAGAAAATTGCGAGAGTGGCAGAGTTACATTGCAGAAGAGCGTGTGGCATGGGAGCTACAGTTGTGGCCATCTTTGGAAAATGCAGTCGCCACACAGTCATGATGTGAGTGAGAGAGAGAGCTGGATTCTAGAGCTGCTTGCTACAAGGTTTTGAGATGAGATTATTACTAATGAAAATGGCTATGATTTGATCATTTGGGATTGGAAGACAAATGTTAGATTAAAGACATTAGATGTTCAAAGGCCCAAATATAACAGACTTGGGTATTCCGGAATCCCCAACGCTCAACAAATCCAGCATCTGCTACCCTTCTGACCTCAGGTCCAGCCTGTCTCTCTCTCCTCTACCCCTGGAAGCCTCCTTCTTGGATGTTTCCTTACCTCCTGCAGGTCTTTATACAAATGTCACCTTTCTAGTGGGAACTTTCCAGGCCGTGCTATTCAAAACCACAAGTGCCTCAACAGTACTTATCTCCCCTTCTGCTTCAATTTTCTCCTTAAAGTTCATCATTATCTAACATACAGTATATCTTATATTTTAACTTGTTCTCCCTGCAATAGAATGTAAGCTCCTAAAGGATGTAAATTTCCATTGTTCCCTTCACTCCTGTTTTCCAAATACTTCAAATAGTGCTGGTCTTGGGTAGGCCCTCAGTAAATATATGGGGAATTAACGAATGGATGATCTCTTAGCATTTCTCAAATGGGTTATGATCTATCACGTGCATGCTCAGTTGCTCAGTCCTGTTGGACTCTTTGTGACTCCATGGACTGTAGCCCGTTAGGCTCTTTGTACATGGAATTTTCCAGGCAAGAATACTTTCATGGGTTGCCATTTCCTCCTCCAGGGGCTCTTCCCAACCCAGGGATTGAACCCCCATCTCCTGCAGCTCTTGGATTGGCAGGCAGATTCTTTACCACTGTGCCACCTGAGAAGTCCTATGATCTATTAGAGTCATTAAACTAATTTAACATATCATGATCCACATTTATATTTAACTTATGAGAAAAAAGAGAGTAGAAAGGTATGGGAAAGATCAAAAGATGTTGCACATAACAGTGTATTATTGCATCATATTTCTGCTATAGTTTAATATACATATGTATGGTGAAGTCGCTCAGTCGTGTCCGACTCTTTGCGACCCCATGGACTGAAGCCCACCAGGCTCTCAGTCCATGGAATTTTCCAGGCAAGAGTACTGGAGTGGGTTGCCATTTCCTTCTCCAATACATATGTATACTGCATATTATATAAAATGTATTTCCTAACTTGGGTCACAGTCAAAATTTTTGGAAGAAACACTGTCTAAATACTTCTTTGAACTAATGTCTTAAGCCTACATGGTGATAGGTTAGGATTTATTAATGAGGAGGCAATTGGGAAAACTCACCGAAAGCACAGGTAGCTGCTCTTCTTGATTCTTCTGGAGATAGGATCTGGATGTAGGAAGCAGAAGGCATTGCCAGGGACATAAGGCATTACTTCTTGGGCACTTTTATTCTCCTCAGTTTGAACCAGCACAATGTTTAACACATAATGAGCACTCGAAGATTTGATGGTTGGCTAAAGTTTTTTTCAACAATTGTACTATGGTTTTTGAAGTGTTTCTCAATAAGCTGGTTTTGCCCCAGGACCTAATTTACTCAGGGTCATTAAACTCATCAAAGGCCTTCCCACAACAACCCCATTGCTAGAAGCTCTCTCATTGGAGCTCTTTTTTAGCCATGTCTGTTGCAGCCATCCTGCTCTTGGTGATGAATAATGATCCCCTTTGGGAAAAGCTTGGCCACTGATGTGAAACTGTCTCTGTGTTTAGAAGCTTGGAGACCTGGGGTCCAGTCAAGGGCCTCTCAGTTCAGGTGGCTTCTTCTGGGGCCATGTTTTCTCTTTCATGAGAGGAGGGAGTTGGGCCCATTGGTGCTTGACGTCTTTTCCACCTTCACTCTTTAATCAGTGAGTCATTCATTTGACATTTAGGCTGTATGTATTCTCATCTAGATTTTTGGCTTGTTGGGGGGTTGAAAGTGGGTCTCTTTGGCATCTTTTCAAGTGTGTCTACTCAAAGTGCCCATAGAATGCCTTTTACAAATGCTGACTTATTGGTGGCTTTTGTAAGGGAAGGCTTAACTTGGGTTGTTTATCTTAATGTCCTTTTTTTTTTTTTTTTTTGCTATTTCCTTGGTTTTCATTCTTTATATTGATCTCTGTTCTTTTTGTAGCTGTGAAATGGACCTCTTGGGACAGAAGTTTTTAATAAGTTAAGATGTTATCCAAATACCTGGTATTTGTAGATATTTTGAAGGAGGTAGGAGGGGAACCGATCTTGGCATAACAAGTAGGAAGCTGAATTTTATGCCAAGCGTTTGAGATAGCATTGACTATGTACTTTGCATTGTGTAGCACTGTCCAACATTGCTAATAATTATGTCCCAACTCCTTAAGATTCTTATGTTCTTTGGAATCCGCCTCCATCTATTGCACTTTTTATTGCTAATGAGCTTCTTTCAGTGGTAGCTGGAGTTTAGGAATGAGGAAGAGTACTGTTATGTAACAATTTTACCCATAGTAAAGAGAATATGGTCCCATTTTGGTGATCATGTTTATCTCAAGGGTAACTGACATGCTAGTTTAGATTTTTTTAATGGAAAAATTTGTAAATAAGCCTCATGCTTTCTAATATGTTGTGCCCTTATCTTTTTACTTCTTAAATCAGATAATGAATCAGGCTTCAATATTTAAGCAGACAGGGAAAGGAAGGAGCATCAGTTTATCCAGGATATGGTAGAACTGTTCCTCTGTCAACTCATACCACTTCTCTAGTCTGGACATTTAAGCCTTTCTCAAATACCCATCTATCACAAGCAACCTTAACTATCCTCATTGATTGGAGTTGACTGTCATTTCAGAATGTTTGAAGAAAAAATATTTCCCTGATGCAGGAGAGCTGAAGTTGCCGATGAGATTGGGATTTTCTGCAGTGCTGCCTCAAGATAAACACTGCAATTCAAATCCTTGAAACGTGAAGGGTGAAAACGCGCTAAGCCCATGCCATTGCTTTTCTGAAAAAAAAAAAAAAAAAAACAAAGTCTCATCCAGATAAAAATCATTTACAAACTGGAGTCTTGCTTTCAAGATTCAGTTCATTTTCACGTCAGCATTTTTCATACTGCAATATTGAACAGAAAGGAAAATTAGTGGAGAAAAATGAGATAATCTTGCGTTGATGTGAAGATCCTAGAGGCCAGCCTCAGGTTTCTGAGAATTAAGGAATCCTTGTACACTGATTTTCACTTGTCTCTCTGGAACATGGTGATTTATGTATGCATCAAATATCTGTGCATTATTGTGGTTGGCTTCCTCTGTAATGAGAGAGTGATGCTTTCATCCAGATCAAGACAAAAAAAACTCAATCACTCAAGCCTTGGCTTATGGATATCACTATGTGCCCTTCAGTTCAGTTCAGTCGCTCAGTCGTGCCCGACTCTTTGTGATTCCATGAACCACAGTATGCTAGGCCTCCCTGTCCATCATCAACTCCCGGAGTTCACTCAGACTCATGGCCATTGAGTCCGTGATGCCATCCAGCCATCTCATCCTCTGCTGTCCCCTTCTCCTCCTGCCCCCAATCCCTCCCAGCATCAGTCTTTTCCATTGAGTCAACTCTTCCCATAAGGTGGCCAAAGTATTGGAGTTTCAGCTTTAGCATCAGTCCTTCCAATGAACACCCAGGACTGACCTCCTTTAGAATGGACTGGTTGGATCTCCTTGCAGTCCAAGGGACTCTCAAGAGTCTTCTCCAACACCACAGTTCAAATGCATCATTTCTTTGGCACTCAGCTTTCTTCACAGTCCAACTCTCACATCCATATGTGACCACTGGAAAAACCATAGACTTGACTAGAGGGACTTTCAATAGCAAAGTAATGTCTCTGCTTTTGAATATGCTATCTAGGTTGGTCATAACTTTCCTTTCAAGGAGTAAGCATCTTTTAATTTCATGGCTGCAGTCACCATCTGCAGTGATTTTGGAGAATAAAGTCTGACACTGTTTCCACTGTTTTCCCATCTATCTGCCATGAAGTGATGGGACCAGATGCCATGATCTTCATTTTCTGAATGTTGAGCTTTAAGCCAACTTTTTCACTCTCCTCTTTCACTTTCATGAAGAGGCTTTTTAGTTCCTCTTCACTTTCTGCCATAAGGGTGGTGTCATCTGCATATCTGAGGTTATTGATATTTCTCCCAGCAATCTTGACTCCAGCTTGTGTTTCTTCCAGCCCAGTGTTTCTCATGATGTACTCTGCATTTAAGTTAAATAAGCAGGGTGACAATATACAGCCTTGATGTACTCCATTTCCTATTTGGAACCAGTCTGTTGTTCCATGTCCAGTTCTAACTGTTGCTTCCTGACCTGCATATAGGTTTCTCAAAAGGCAAGTCAGGTGGTCTGGTATTCTCATCTCTTTCAGAATTTTCCACAGTTTATTGTGATCCACACAGTCAAAGGTTTTGGCACAGTCAATAAAGCAGAAATAGATGTTTTTCTGGAACTCTCTTGCTTTTTTGATGATCCTGCAGATGTTGGCAATTTGATCTCTGGGTCCTCTGCCTTTTCTAAAACCAGCTTGAACACCTGGAATTTCATGGTTCATGTATTGTTGAAGCTTGGCTTGGAGAATTTTGAGCATTACTTTACTAGCATGTGAGATGAGTGCAATTGTGCAGTAGTTTGAGCATTCTTTGGCATTGCCTTTCTTTGGGATTGGAATGAAAACTGACCTTTTCCAGTCCTGTGGCCAACTGCTCAGTTTTCCAAATTTGCTGGCATATTGAGTGCAGCACTTTCACAGCATCATACCCTTAGAGAGGTTCAAACCCTGAGTTTCAATTTAATATAAAGTAGAAACTACTACTTTTTCTACTGCTTCTTCACATTAACTTGGCCTAAATAGAATAAGAATATGTCCCAGCTTAGTGATATTCCCAGTGATTATTCCCATTTTCAGTGGAACATCCTAAACTAAATATCATACTTAATAATATAACTCAGCAAAGTATTAGCTAATAATATTTACTAATAAGTTGGACTGTGAAGAAGGCTGAGCACTGAAGAATTGATGCTTTTGAACTGTGGTGTTGGAGAAGACTCTTGAGAGTCCCTTGGACTGCAAGGAGATCCAACCAGTCCATTCTGAAGGAGATCGGCCCTGGGATTTCTTTGGAAGGAATGATGCTAAAGCTGCAACTCCAGTCTCTGGCCACCTTATGCGAAGAGCTGACTCATTTGAAAAGACTCTGATGCTAGGAGGGATTGGGGGCAGGAGGAGAAGTGGATGACAGAGAATGAGATGGCTGGATGGCATCACGGACTCAATGGACATGAGTCTGAGTGAACTCTGGGAGTTGGTGATGGACAGGGAAGACTGGCGTGCTGTGATTCATGGGGTCGCAAAGAGTCAGAGACGACTGAGTGACTGAACTGAACTGAACTGAATAGTGTTTGAGATGACATAATAAAAAGCATAGAGTATAACCATGATGGTCAATTTTATAAACCAAATAATGAAGGAAAAAGATAATTTTATCAGACATAACTGGACATAAGAGTAGGTTAAACTATGTTTTAGCAAAAAAAGGGGGGGAGGGGGAGAAAAAGCTTAGATAGGTCAATTTGTTAAATTAAAACCAATCGAAATCACAAATACACACACACACTCAAAGAGAAACTAGTGAAAGGCACCTCACTTGTGGATTTTGGGGTAAAACTGTGATGCATAGAGGAAGGACTCGTAATAATTAACAGCAAATTGTCAAATTCACTCTGTAATTCAATCATCTTCCTCTTCATTTCCTCTGTCAAAGTCAAAGACCAGGGCAACTTCATATAGTTTACTGTGTTGGTACAATGTTTTGTAACTAAGAAGCGCTCAATAATTATTTATTGAAGAAATGACGTAATTTCACTAGCTCACAACAGAGATAAAGATGATTTTTTAGAAATAGATGAAAAGCTGTTTGAAATTGTACATGTTCTTTGGAAAATTTTAGAACCATGGCTTTTGAACAAAGCCTGTGAAATGATTGTGTAATGAGGAGACTGTATTTCCAAACATGAGTATATAGTCTAAATGATTTCTCTTTTGTTTGCTGCGTCCCATATGTTCTAGTGGTAAAGAATCTGTAAAGAAGCCTCTTTTCAGCCCAGCCTCCCGTTTCCTGCCTCCTAAAGTACCACTTGGGCTTCCCTCGTAGCTCAGCCATAAAGAATCCATCTCTAATGCAGGAGACACAGCTTCTATCCCTGGCTTGGGAAGATCACCTGGAGAAGGAAATAACAATCCACTCTAGTATTCTTGCCTGGAACATCTCATGGAATGGACAGAGGATCCTAGCAGGCTACAGTCCATAAGTCATAGGGTCAGACATGACTTAGGGACTGAGCAGGTGTGAACGCACCTTCAAAGTATCCCTCTGACTACGTGATCATGAAAATGGCTTCCTTATTGGCCCAGAGGAAAGTGGGGCAGTTGTTTCCAACCCACTCCAGTACTCTTGCCTGGAAAATCTCATGGACGGAGGAGCCTGGTAGGCTGCAGTCCAGGGGGTCATGAAGAGTCGGACACGACTGAGCGACTTCACTTTCACTTTTCACTTTCATGCATTGGAGAAGGAAATGGCAACCCACTCCAGTGTTCTTGCCTGGAGAATCCCAGGGACGGGGGAGCCTGGTGGGCTGCCGTCTATGGCATCGCACAGAGTCGGACATGACTGAAGCGACTTAGCAGCAGTAGCAGCAAAGTCGTAAGACCTATTCTCAAACCTGGTGTGGAGCCAAGATCAGAACTTTTATTATTTGATTTTTCCTATCTGCTTCCTTGACTCTATTTGCAATTCTCAAACTCAGCCCCAGGGGCTCCCCAGGATGTGCTGATGGCGCAATGGGCCTGGGAAAGAAACCAGCAGAACTCCTGGCTACTTCTTCCTGCTTCCAAACATACACTTTACTCTGATATTTTTACATTTCAAGTCTCCATTAGAGACTTAGTTTGAGGAAAAATTCTTATGAATTAAAAAATAGTTTGACAACTGCCCATCCTTTACCTTCCTATAGTGCCTCCTTCATAATAAAATGTAAGGTAGAAACTAAACTTGAGGTGAATTAAGTATATTTTATAGTCTGGGTAGCTGTACATTGATCACCTGTTGTCTCCACAGACAGCCTGTAGTCTTTTTGCTGAAGTGTTTCTAGAGGTGGAAACCTCTAGAAAAACTTAACCTCTAAGTTGTTTTTTTTAACTCTAAGAAACCTCTAAGAAAAACTTAACACCTTACCTTTCTCCCTTGCAGACGAGTCAAGCTATTTTTAAGATGCAGAAAATCCAAAAGGATGGCGGCAGTGAGGTTGTATGGTTGCCAGAACTGAGTAGGGCTGCCACGAGACTCCAAAGGATAGAATTAATTGTAATTTTACTGTATTCTAGGGTTAGAATGGCTGTCTTATGGGTCAAGAAAATGCATTATAAAAACACAGTGGCAAAACTAGATTCTCGGGGAAAGAATCCCATTAACTAAGCTGACAAGGGTAATATGTTAGCCAGAATCTCTGCTCTGATAACCTTTTCAAAAAGTGATTTACACTGGCAAGGCTTCCCTTTCTCAAAATGTATTAAAAAGACCAGCTATTGCTCAGAAGGCTATATGATGAGCATAAATTAAAACTCAGTGATGTCTAGTGAATTTTCTTGTTCCCCACAAAGAATACTGCCAAAATGCCCCCCTGCGCCTCCCAGATCCAATGTCATTCTCCCCTGGGAAGTTCTGCATATACAGAACTCACATTGCTAGACCTTACCATTCTATGTTGGCCACCACAGCTGATAAATTTTCTCTCTAAGACGACTCAATGTTGCTGACCATGATAGTAAATGAAGTAAGTAAATAGTGGTTCTGTTCGGAGTAGGAGACATTCTTTCTCCTTTGATTATTGATGAAATGAGTTTAATACCCAGAGAAGGACCGTCTTTCTATGATTTCCAAGTGTTTGAAGTTCCTCCTTTCTGTTCCCACTGTGAACTTTCTGTTTGGTTTTATTTTTTTAGTATTTGTATATTTATTTTATTTTATTTTTACTATTTCTTTTCGGCTGTGCTATTTATTTCAGTCTGTTTATCCCTTTGCCCATTCTGTTCATTCTCCTTCACCTTATCCTGAAAGATGAAAATCATAAAGGAGTAGAAGGTTAGATGAGTCCCTGTATTTCCCCAACCTCTCCAACCATGGTTACCAGCACCCCATCTGCTCACTCAGCTTAGCACTGCGTGTTTCTATAGGAGTCTGACCAAGGAGGACTTGTCTGCCAAAGGAGACCCATGAGCTTCATCTCTTTGCAGCTTCTAATTCCAATTTCCTTCACATTCTTTGCTCAGACCAAGACAAAACTGCTGTATGCCCACATACACAAGGCTGCTTCTTATCTCCTGATGTTCCTTTTCCTAGAGATTCCCTTCTTTCTCTGCTTTGTTCTGATGTTCATAGCTTACGTATTTCTTGCTCTATGGGAATTTTTAATGATTTCCAAACCCCCAAATAACTGATTTCCTTTTTTGCCTATCCTTGTTTACATGCCTATCATCACTTTCACATTAGGTTGCAAAGCTTTCATTAGAAAGAATCAGTTTACTGCTTTTTATCCTTAGCAACTAATAGTGGGTCTGCTGCTAAGTCACTCAGTCGTGTCCGACTCTGTGCAACCCCATAGACAGCAGCCCACCAGGCTCCGCCGTCCCTAGGATTCTCCAGGCAAGAACACAGGAGTGGGTTGCCATTTCCTTCTCCAATGCATGAAAGTGAAAAATCAAAGTGAAGTCACTCAGTCGTGTCTGACTCTTAGCAACCCCATGGACTGCAGCCTACCAGGCTCCTCCGCCCATGGGATTTTCCAGGCAAGAGTGCTGGAGTCGGGGTGCCATCGCCTTCTCTGAATAGTGGGTCTAGCACAAGACAAAGGACTTGCAGGTGGCACACTGGTAAAGAATCTGTCTGCCAGTGCAGGAGATACAAGAGATGCACATTCAGTCTCTGGGTCAGGAAGATCCCCTGGAGAAAGAAATGGCAACCCACTCCAGTATTCTTGCCTGGAGAATCCCATAAAAAAAAGGAGTCTAGTGGGCTACAGTCCTTGGGGGTCACAAAAAGTCAGACACAACTGAGCACAGCATAGCAGCACAATACAGGAAGTATTTGTAAGTTATTTTTGGACTGATCTGCCATACTGGTCCACTGTGCCTAACTGGTCTTCACCTTGGATTCTTCCGAAAGCACTGTGCCTATAATTTTGCTTCACTTATCATCATCATCAACGGATTTTCTTCTCTGCCCTTCTCTTCCCTGATCTTTGTTCTGGAAGGCTGATTCCCATGAACTGTGTCACCTAGGCTCTGTTATTCTCTGGCTTTGGCCAATAAGAGGCATCACCAGGAGACAGTAGGACAGAAGGAGAAAGAGGTCAAGGTCTTTCTTCCCTGCTCCCTCCCTCTCTGCATTGGCACTCTTTCTGGCAGCAGCTGCAGCCTCTGACAGACAGCCATTCCTCTGTATCTGTAGCTCTTACTGGACCCTGGAAATACTATTTCCTTCCTTTATTCCTTTAGATTTAAAAGTGGTAACAGCTTCCTGACCTTGATAGTCTCTTGTTAGCTCAACATACTTTGCCTTTGTTGTTGTTTTTTTCATTGACCTTGCTCTTATCTCTATAAGTAGTCTTTCAACTGAGGCCTTCTTATTTATACCATCAGAGGGATTTCTACATGTCCTGCCAAGCCTTTTAGTCTCTTGCAAGATATACAGCATCCCAGTATCTTGTTGGATCTGATATCCTACCCTCAAGTCCATCTGCCTGCCTTAATTCTCTGCTTAATTCTTACCAAGCAACCTTCTTTAAGGGCACTGACTGCTACTCTCTACCATTCTAACTCCTGGCCATCAGTAAACCTACCTAAGGAGCAGTCTACCTTGCCTACCTGAATTTGATTTCCAATTGACATCTGGACATCTGCTGTCATGTTCTGCCTGCCATTTTGAACCTCTCAAGTTCCCAATGTCCCTTGGACACTGGGCAGTGTATCTCCTCTTAAAGGTGGGTCTTGTGTGAGGATTCCTTTCTCTTGCTTTATAATTCCTATACTTTGCTTTCTCCAGTGAGCTGAAGTCTTGAGGCATGTAAGCTTCCTATGTTTTTGTTTCTTTCATGGCTACTAGGATATGTCTCTTTTGAGAGAGATTCTGCAGAAAAAAATTAAACATACATGTTTTTACCATCACCCTTGGTAAAATTTCAGGCTGGCATTAACAGAGGTTATGCCCCTACAAAGCAAGAATGATAAATTATCTTGTTGGAGAATTCCACATCACCATAGTCATTTTTAGGTCATGTGGCTATTTTCTTCCCTGTACCTAGTTTAAGCTAAAAGTAGTTTGATATAAAATTGTTGCCTTACAGTCAGATTTTCCAAAATATATATAAAAAGAGGCTGCATGTCCTTGTTTTGTTCTATGGGGCCTGTGCTTTTGCAGCTGAAAATAGCATCGGCGCTCATTCTTGGCACATTTTACTGCAAGCTTCTACCTAATTTGCTGTCCACACTCACTCCAAAGTCCTTTTCAACACTGCTGCTTTCCAAGTATTTCCTTCCCACTGCCTATCTGTGTCTCACTTTCCACAGAGCTATTCATTTTCCAGTTTTGAGGTTGATACACATCCTTATACCAACCTCTCTTCTCGCTAGAAACCCTATTTTCCTATTCCTGGGAAGAAAGGTTTTTTTAAATTGATTTGTTTCCATTATTACAAAAACAATACATTTTTAGGAAAATACAGAAAGGCGAAGAAAGTCTAAAACTGTCATCCAGAGATAATTGTTGATAAAAATTTCATGTGTATCTTTTAACTATATCTGGACATAGATAGGAGAAGGCAATGGCACCCCACTCAAGTACTCTTGCCTGGAAAATCCCATGGATGGAGGAGCCTGGTGGGCTGCAGCCCATGGGGTCACTAAGAGTCAGACACGACTGAGTGACTTCACTTTCACTCTTCACTTTCATGCATTTGGAGAAGGAAATGGCAACCCACTCCAGTGTTCTTGCGTGGAGAATCCCAGAGACAGGAGCCTGGTGGGCTGCCGTCTGTGGGGTCGCACAGAGTCGGACACGACTGACGTGACTTAGCAGCAGCAGGACATAGATAAATATGTCAGTGTATAAAATGAAATGAGATGACTTTTTATATATACTATTATGCAACCTATTTATCTTAACTCAATATCGGAACAATTTCCGTATGTGCAAAAAGGTAAAAAGGAGAGGATAGCCTTTTCCTTCTCCAGTCTTTAAAACCCAGGTCTCCAGTATTTTAGGTGGATGCTTTACCAATTGAGCCACAAGAGAAGCTCAAGAATACTGGAGTGGGTAGCCTAGAGATAAATAAATATGTCAATGTATAAAACAAAATGAAATGACTTATGGCTCAGAGGTTAAAGCGTCTGCCTCCAATGCGGGAGACCCGGGTTCGATCCCTGGGTTGGGAAGATCCTCTGGAGAAGGAAATGGCAATCCACTCCAGTATTCTTGCCTGGAGAATCCCATGGACGGAGAAGCCTAGTAGGTTACAGTCCACGGGGTCGCAAAGAGTTGGACACGACTGAGCGACTTCACCTCACCTCACCATTATGCAGCCTGCTTATCTTAATTCAATAACTGAACAATTTCCATATATGCAAAAAGGTATGCAACCTGAATGTATACTATTTTCACTAGTAGTTATATGTTAACACATGTATGAATACTGCTCAGATTAAAACATGGAACATTAACCGTCATTCCAGAAGTCTCCTTCTAATCATGTCATCTGCCTTGCAATTCTGTAATCATTATCCTGACTTTTAAGATAATCAGCTCTTACCTTTTCTTTATAGTTTCACAACCTATGTTATAACATACATATAAACATGTATTATTATCTCTTCTTGGTAAACTAAATACTTTATCAATGTAAACCAACTTTCTATCTCTAAAAACTTTCGCTTTAAAGTCTGTTTTCTTGTATTAATATAGCTTCATCAGAATATTTTATTTATACTTTGAAAATATGTACTTTTCCATTATTTAAGTATCAGCCTTTTGTTTTCTTAGATTTTCTGTATGTGTCTTGTAAGTTTCATATAGTTGGTTCTGGAGATTTTTCCTGTCTAATGATTTTTGTCTTTCAGCTGAAGAACTTAGTCCCTTGAGTTCTTTTAATATAATTTTATGTATTTGGAGGTTTACATTTACCATTTTATTTTGTGCTTCCTTTTCATACTTCCCATATAGATTCCTATCTGTTTGTCTGCCTCTCTCATATATGTGTTTTGTGTGTGTGTGTGTGCATGCACATGTGTGAGTGAAGACCCTTGAGCTTACAGGTAAAAAAATATCAGTCTTTGACATGCTCTGAGTTCAAGTTTCATTAGACCAGATTGACAGAAAACACAATTCATCTCTAGTAGTCAAAACAGATCCAGTGACTCGATGCCAACAAACATATAAAGCATCTCATTTAAAGCCTGTGAAGACAGTTAACAGATACATATACCTCTTTATCACAGGGTTCTGAACTTAAATTCCTCAGGGGACAACTTGATAATGCTGATGTGTTTACACCATAGTTGTTCAGTCACTGAGTTGTGTGCAACTCTTTGTGACCCCATAGACTGTAGCCCACCAGGCTGTCCGTGGGGTTTCCCAGGCAAGAATACCAAAGTGGATCGCTATTTCCTTCTCCTATGTTCACACAGATGGTTGCAATAGACTACAATAGGACAATAAAGAATGCTGGGGATTGGTGCATGAGAGAACATATAGGCAACCAAACTCCTTGAAATTTAATTTTTTTATAAATCCTCTATGTATATGTCTAGTCAAGGCTATGGTTTTTCCAGTAGCCATGTATGGATATGAGAGATGGCGTATAAAGAAACCTGAACTCAGAAGAATTGATGCTTTTGAACTGTGGTGTTGGAGAAGACTCTTGAGAGTCCCTTAGACTGCAAGGAGATCCAACTAGTCCATCCTAAGGGAAATCAGTCCTAGGTGTTCTTTGGAAGGACTGATATTGAAGCTTAAGCTCCAATATTTTGGCCACCTGATACGAAGAGCTGACTCATTTGGAAAGACCCTGATGTTGGAAACGATCGAAGGCGGGAGGAACGGGGGATGACAGAGGATGAGATGGTTAGATGGCATCACCGACTCAATGGACATGAGTTTGGGTGAACTCCAGGAGTTGGTGATGGACAGGGAGGCCTGTCGTGCTGCGGTTCATGGGGTCTCAAAGAGTCAGACACAACTAAGCAAGTGAACTGAACTGAACTATGTATATGAGATACATCTCAGGCAAGATTGTATGTTCAAGCAGTTAGGAAAACTGACAGTAGAGATTTAATAGTAACTAATATGTATCCAACACTTGGTATGTCTCAATAATAACATTCACCGGTATTGATTTACCTAATCCTCACAATAATCCATCATATCAATATATGAATTTTGTTATAGATCAGAACACTGAGACAGAATTTTACTAATTGGCTGAAGGTCATATCAGATAGTATGTGGTGGAGCCAGGGTACAAACACAGGAGTTCTGGCTCCATCCACACTCTCTGCCACTAAGCATATGGTCTCTCCAAGTCTTGATAAGTGTCTAATTATTAGACAAATTAATATTCTAGAAACAAAATTAATACTGTCTACCAGACTCTCTCAAAACTCAGGTGTATTTTCCATCTGATAAAATGAAAAATGTACATAATATTAATATAATATGTTATAGTAATATATTAATTGTATACACATACATATAATTACTCAGTTAAGTATAGTTTGAAATTTTAGCATGATGTAGGTCTGCTTTGGTCTCTATACAAAAACAATTTGGATATTGAAAAATCAAACAAGCCAAAAAATGCAAACAAAATTTTAAAAGAAAAAAACTCACCTCAATATAAGAGAATATCACCATAAGTTTTTCTCACCATTTAGACTCTTTGCTAAAAATTGGATATTTGCTAAAATATTGCTAAAAATATCAGTGTGTTTGAATGAAAAAATTTATGTTGAAATGTTAAGCTTCCTATAGCTGCAATAAGTGGTAAAAATAAGGCAGAGTAAGAAAAAGTTTTCTAAATATGGATCTCCAACATAAATAGTAATTGAATCAGCATTAATTTTATTTACTTAAAACTAGATTTTTCACCTTCCATTAAATGAAAGATTTCTTCTAAGACAAGAATATTAAATGGAAATAGAGAATATATATATAGAATATATATGTTATAGAATATATATATATTGTCTATATCATGAATTTCTCTTCCTCCACTTTTTATATATTTCTAACTTCATAATACTAAAATATTTTGACTAAGTAAATGGCTTTAAAACAACTTCTCACTATATTGGCAAGTCCTTTGTTACTGCAAATAATTTCATTGCTGTTCAAAAATACTCAATCATTCTAGCTAGTTACTTCACAGAATTCCATGTGTCTTCATATGTGCCTTTGTACCATGCTATGCTCAGTTGCTAAGTCGTGTCCAGCTCTTTGTGACCCCGTGGACCATAGCCTACCAGGCTCCTCTGTCCATGGAATTCTCCAGGCAAGAATACTGGAGTGGGTTGCCATTTTATCCTCCTGAGGATCTTCCTGACCCAGGTATCAACCTAGTGTCTCCTGCATTGGCAGGAGGATTCTTTACCACTGAGCCACTTGGGAAGCTCCTGTCTTTGTACTACTTGTAAATTTTTAGCATGACCTTCATTTTATGCTGTGTGGCTTTTTCCAATATTTACTTAAGGCATAGAGAACCAATCCCATCTCTATGATAATTTTTATTCAACTGTGTCAGCCTAAAGGAGCAGTAAGAATGGCAACTATGTACAAGGAAGGCAGGAGTCGGTAAGAAGTTAGGACCTGAGAATAATTCCCAGGAATCACATGAGGAGATATATTATGTTTTATGAATAAAAATCAGTTTTGAAAAGTAAATGGAAATGTGTTAGAATGGTGACAATTTAAATTAGAAATTCCTGTATTATTCATTTCACTGCAGAGAACTGAGTTAACCCTATACTCATGTTAAAGTTCTAGAGACAATCGTAACACAATTGAAAATAGGAAAATTTGTCTTCAACCACAAACTTAAAGAAAATCTTAAATTATAAATTATTTAATTACTTTCCCTATCTTTGAAATTCCTCCAATCTATCTTATATCTCATATCTATTATGCTGGGTTCAGGGAAGGATTCCCCACACTAGGCCACAGTGGCATATTGATTATTTTGAATTGAAGTTGCTTAGCAACCCACTCCAGTATTCTTGCCTGGAGAATCCCAGGGATGGGGGAGCCTGGTGGGCTGCTCTCTATGGGGTCGACAGAGTCAGACACGACTGAAGCGACTTAGCAGCAGCAGCAGCAAGAAGCAGCTGATGAAGGAAACTCTGACCATCCTCTCCCTGAAAGAGGGAAATAAATCTCCCATATGAAAGATGCCCTAACTATATCTGGAATTAGAAGGACACCGTATTGCCAGAGATTGGGAATTTGGGGCTGAGATGCCTGTGTAAACAAACCTCATTACTTCTTTAATTTACTATCCCACCTAAAGGAAATCAGTCCTAAATATTCACTGGAAGGACTGATGCTGAAGCTGAAGCTCTCTACTTTGGCCATGGGATGTGAAGAATTGACTCATTGGAAAAGACCCTGATGCTGGGAAAGTTTGAAGTCAGGAGGAGAAGGGGACAACAGAGGATGAGATGGTTAGATGGCATCACCGACTGGATGGGCATGAGTTTGAGCAAGCTCCGGGAGCTAGTGATGGACAGGGAAGCCTGGCATGCTGCAGACCGTGGGGTTGCAGAGTCGGACACAACTGAGCGATTGAACTGAAACTCTGTTTATGTTTTTCAACAATTAAGTACTTAAAACCTAAGTTTCTTTTTCTTGTCAGTTTCTCACAAATTTATCTTTCTCTTTGTCTAAAAAGTACAGTAGCTGCCTGCTTTGGTCATTTCTTAAGTCCTTATTTCTATGAGAGCTCCATGAGCACATATTAAAATTTGTTTCCTTTTCTCCTGTTAATCAGTCTGTGTCAATTTTATTATTAGTCCAGACACAGACTGAGGTAGAGGCAAAAATTTTCCTTCCCTGATGGGTGCAATTGTGACATACTATATGTGCATTAAATTGTTAATTAAAACATACTCATAAGGTATTAATAGTTATTTTCCTTTCTGATGCATAATCATTCCTAAGTGTCTTCTGAAACTGTACCCATATATGTTGTTCAGTCACCAGGTCATGTCCACCTCTTTGTGACCCCATGGACTGCAGCACAACAGGCCTCCCTATCCACCTCCCAAAGTTTACCCAAGTTCATGTCCATTAAATCGGAATGCCATCCAACCATCTCAGACTTTATCGCCCTCTTCTCCTCCTGCCCTCAGTCTTTCCCAGAATCAGGGTCTTTTCCAATGAGTCAGCTCTTCTTATCAGATAGCCAAATTATCACTGGAGCTTCAGCTTCAGCATCAGTCATTCCACAGAGTATTCAGGGTTGATTTCTTTTTAGATTAACTGGTTTGATCTCCTTGCTTTCCAGGGAACTCTCAAGGGTCTTCCCCAGCACTACAGTTCGAAAGCATCAATTCTTCAGTGCTCTGCCTTCCTTATTGTCCAGCTCTCATATCTGTACATGACTACAGGAAAGACCATAGCCTTGACCCTTGTCAGCAAAGTGATGTCTTTGCTTTTTAACACAGGGTTTATCATAGCTTTCCTTCCGAGAAGCATTTGTCTTCTGATTTCATGGCTACGGTCACCATCCACAGTGATTTTTAGAGCCCAAGAAGAGGAAATCTGTCACTGCCTCCACCTTCTCCCCTTCTATTTGCCATGAAGTGATGGGACCAAATGCTATGATCTTAGTTTTTTTAAATACTGAATTTTGAGCTGGCTTTTTCACTCTCTTCCTTCACCCTCATCAAGAGGCTCTTTAGTTCCTCTCTGCTTTCTGCCATTAGAGTGGTATCATCCACATATCTGAGGTTGTTCATGTTTCTCCCAGCAATCTTGATTCCAGCTTGTAACTCATCAAGCCTGGCATTTCATATGATGTGCTCACCCATATATGTACCTTTAATATTTTTTAAAATATCTATTGATTTGCACTGAAACTCTATATGAAATAGTAGCTTTCTATTTAAAAGAATCATTTTTACCCTTTAATCATGGTTCTGAAGATTTAATTTAATATATGGCAAAGTAGGGAACCCTTTTTGTAGGTTTTAGTAATTATGAAGTCAATTATACTTGTCAAATTATATAGTTATGTAGAAATATTACTAGTGAAAAGATATTCATAATAAAAGACTTATTGACTATTAATGTTGCTATTCATATACAGCCTCTCATTTTATTTAAATATACCATAATACAAAGTGAAGGAACTATGTCATTCTTTTTGTTTAAAAATTACATGTGTGATAAGACCATGAAGTTACATAGGTACTGGGTTAAAAAATCATTCTGTTTACTGACCTGTCTTCTATTTATGATTTATAGAATTTTTGTAGATGCAAAACTAGAATTACTTTGTTTTCTAGGTTGTAAGGTTATGACAGGTTAGCATAGATTACCATCCTATTTAAAGTTTTAAATTTTGAACTTCATAAGCTTTTGAACCTTTAGCATAGCATTTGCTGAGTTTATTGGTCATTTACTATCTTCTTTATTTTTGCTTAATATGCTAAATTAACTTCAGGCATTTGTCAAAATTGTATTCAATTACACACAAAGACTGATTGTTGCATATGGTTGCACTACAAAAGACTAAACCTGGAAATCTCAGTTATTTGCCCTTCAAATCTTGAAATAGTAAGTGTGCTTTTCTAAATAGAAATATATATATATACTCAAAACTGTTTTAATGTCATGCTTTTAAATTTCTTTCAGAATGTCTGCCTGAACTGTAAGAAAACTACATATACCACTGAGAACTAAATCTTCCTGTTCTGAGATTCAAAAACTTATTTTGAATCATGAATAAATCCAACATTGGCATTATATGGCATCATCAAAACTTTCTGTAGTCATATTCTTTTAACATGCTTAAATTCAAACCAAAAAAGCAAGCGAAAATACTTTGCACACCAGTAGCCGCACAATTCTCTCTGTCCTCCGTATTACCTCCAATACAGTTTTCTGGCCTTTGTCATTTATTCAATTTTTGATCTCTACTGTTTTATTTTACTCTGACTTTTAGAATTGTGTATTCTAAGTATCTCCCAAAATGTATTTTTATATTTAATTTGATTTATTTTCTTAAATTTATTGCTTCCCTGGTGGCTCAGTGGTAAGGAATCTGCCTGTCAAAGAGGGTGACATGCATTCAATCTCTGGGTCAGGAAGATCACCTGGAGAAGGAAATGGCAACCCTTCCAACATTCTTGCCTGGAAAATCCCATGGACAGTGGAGCCTGGTGGGCTACAGTCCATGGGATCCAAAAAGAGTCAGACACGGCTTAGCAACTAAACAAAAACAACAAATATTTAATTAATTTTTAAATTCAATTCCATTCTGAGGGATTAGTGAAGTGAAAGTCACTCAGTTGTGTTTGACTCTTTGCGACCCCATGGACTATAGATAGAGTCCATGGAATCCTCCAGGCCAGAATACTGGAGTGGGTAGCCTTTCCCTTCTCCAGGGGATCTTTCCATCCCAGAGATTGAACCCAGATCTCCTGCATTGTAGGCAGATTCTTTACCAGCTGAGCTATCAGGGAAGCCCCTGAAGGCATTAAGGGCATGCCTGTTCTGTGCTTTGCCATATATATATCATATATATTATTTTATTAGCCCTTTTAAATTTTTTTCAGAGTTATTTATCTGGATATAGATTGCATGCATCCATACTAAGTTTCCTTATTTGTGTCTAACTCTTTGCAACCTATGAAATGTAGCCTGCCAGGCTCCTGACCCAGGGATTGAACCTGGGTCTCCTGTATTACAGGCAGATTCTTTACCACTGAGCCACTGGGGAAGCCCTGATATGCATTCAGTTCAGTTCAGTTCAGTTCAGTCGCTCAGTCATGTCCAACTCTTTGTGACCCAGATGCTCTCAAAAAATGAAATTTGGTTTGCAATTTAGTTTATACTACATTTGTGGGTTATTTTGTTATTTCATTTAAAATTCTTATTGAACACCTATTGTCTTCCAGGCACTATGCTAGGTAGTGGGGGAAAGAAGGTAAGTCAGCCTGATGTGGTTCCATCCTTCATGGAGATTAATTTCTAATTTTTACGCATTTTAAAAAATAGGAACTGATTTAGGATATAATCTGAGACGTAAATAGTATGAAAGGGCTATTAAAAAAAAAAGAGATCAGGTTGTGGTTGATTAGTTGAAGAAAATTCAAGGGAAAATAAAACTTGATGTCAGCTTCATACATAGGCAATTCTTTAATTAGAGATATTGCTACAGACATTTTTAATAGCGTACATCACCTCCAAACCACTGAAGGCAAACCTACAATCTACACTATAAATTGTGAAGAATATATGCACTTTTGGACGAAGATGAGTGGAAACAGTGACAGACTTCATTTTGGGGGGCTCCAAAACCACTGCAGATGGTGATTGCAGCCATGAAATTAAAAGACACTTGCTCCTTGGAAGAAAATTTATGACCAACCTAGACAGCATATTAAAAAACAGAGACATTACTTTGCCAACAAAGGTCTGTCTAGTCAAGGCTATTGTTTATCCAGTAGACATGTATGGATGTGAGAGTTGGACTGTAAAGAAAGCTGAGCACCAAAAAATTGATGCTTTTGAACTGTGGTGTTGGAGAAGACTCTCGAGAGTCCCTTGGCCTGCAAGGAGATCCAACTAGTCCATCCTAAAGAAAATCCGTCCTGAATATTGGAAGGACTGATGTTGAAGCTGAAACTCCAATACTTTGGCCGCCTGATGAGAAGAACTGACTCATTTGAAAAGACACC
Organism: Aepyceros melampus; assembly: GCA_006408695.1. NCBI lineage: Eukaryota > Metazoa > Chordata > Mammalia > Artiodactyla > Bovidae > Aepyceros > Aepyceros melampus. Next base: position 134,782 of record SJXQ01013195.1, read on the forward strand.
CTGATGCTGGGAAAGATTGAAGGCAGGAGAAGGGGATGACAGAGGATGAGATGGTTGGATGGCATCATCGACTCAATGGACATGAGTTTGAGTGAACTCCGGGAATTGGCGATGGACAGGAAGGCCTGGCGTGCTGTAGTCCATGAGGTCACAAAGAGTCGGACACAACTGAGCGACTGAACTGAACTGAGAGAAGATATAAAGTCAACATGTATCCATCTCCTTGGTCTTGTAGCAGACTGCAGATTTCCTAACAGTTAAATGGCAGAATTCTGAGAAGAGCTCAGACTATCTTTCTAATAGCAGAATGAGACGGTGAGTATATGCTCAGTCGCTCAGCCATGGCTGACTCTTTGTTACCCCATGGACTGTAACCCACCAGGTTCCTCTTTCCATGAGATTTTACAGATAAGAATACTGGAGTGGGTTGCCATGCCTGCCTTTTGCCAGGGGATCTTTCCCACTCAGGGATTGAACCTGGTCTCTCGGGTCTCCTGCATTAACAGGTCGGTTGTTACCACTAGTGCCACCTGGGAAGCCCCACTGAAATGTAGAAGCCAAGGCAAACCATGAAAGGGTTGGAGCAATGTCCGGTAGGAACTCAGCCTGATACTGTAAAGTGTTAGGGAAAATGGAGCAGAGGAAAAAGCGGTCTTCACTGATGTAGGTAAGGCTGGGTGAGGGCTAGAGGGGGAGCAGGGTGGATACCTCTTAGTCTCAGAGAAACTGTCGTTTCAGGAGGGTCTCCACAAGCCATCCAGACTTCCTGAAGAGCAAAAGGTAAAAGAAAATGGGCGAGGTGGATAGAGGACAGAGAGGATTCAGTTAGGGAGGACTCAGATGCCAAGTCCAAACTGAGGTGTGAAGGGCGAGCCCTCCTCACTTCAGCTACCGTCCCCTCAGGATTCAACAATAACTGCTCCAGATATAATTGCTCCCATTTCATAACCAGGCAGGTGCCAGACACAACATGAAGGAGAAAAGAATATAAGCAAAATACAGATGATGAAATTCTACCAGAAGAGCAATTTATCCCAGAAAATAACATGATCCATGGAGGATACGAACACCATGACCTCACTAGGAACTACAAACATGTGAAAAATAGACACGGAAGGAAACAGGAAAACTGCAGAGACAGTAAAAAAAAAAAAGGAAAAATAAGTTGGTAAAACTCGGGGGAGGGGGGAAGGGAAGGAAAAAAATAAAACCATTGTTAGAGAGAAGAGCTACTTTGAAAGCAACAAAACAAGGGAAAACACATTTAGAACTGTGAAACACAAAAGTGAGGAAATCACATAAAATTAAATAAGAAAGAACAAAAATAGGAGAACAGAGTGAAGTTGATTGAGAGGGAGACAAAGGCATCAACATAATGAAAAGCTGTGATTCTGAGGGAAAATATAGAAATATGGAACAGAAATAAAATTCATAATTATCCCAGCTGTCTTTCAAGCTTTATGATTAAAGGTAAATTATCTCCTTTGCATAATAGCTCAGGAATACAGCACACATAACCCTTTCTTTAAAAAGAAATTCCTTTATGTCACTAAAAAGGGAATCAGAATAAAAACTCAAAAAGGAGAAACCATGATAAAACTATGGAACCAAAGTTACCAATTCTTGTTATTATAGTTGTAGTGTTCAAAGATAATGCTGTAAAATTCTGTAAATATATGTTTTAGTTATCTGTTGCTGCATAACAAATTACCCCAAGACTTACCAGCTTACAGCAATGAGAATTACTATCTACCATTTCTGGGAGTCAGGAATCTGGGTGTGGATCCCTTCCAAACTCATTCTGTGATTGTTCATTGGATTTAGTTCCTCAAATACTGTAGGATGGACAGTCTCATTTCATCAGTGGCTGTTAGCTAAGGACTGTCTTCAGTTGCTTGTCACATGAAATTCTCCAAAATGAGAACATAGTTCTTGAAAGCACAATAGATCTGTGAGCAAGATGGAAGCCATAACCTTTTGCAAGTTAATCACAGAAAGGACAGTCATCACTTTTGCTCTAGTCTATGTTTTAAAAACAAGTGCTAAGTCTAGCTCATGCTCAAGGGTAAAAGATTACAAAAGAGGGAAAATAGCAGGAGATGGGGCTGACTGGAAGTCACCTTAGAAGTCTGTTTACTACTATTGCTATGCCTAAATTCTGTTTCATTCACCCATCAATATATTGTGAATATTTTCCAATGCAATGAATGTTTTAAAAATTATTTAAAAGTCAGTATACCATTCCATCATATGGATGTGTGATAATACTGTCAACCCTGTATTCTCAGTAATTATGAACAGAATCTAAGGATGTTTTACGTGGGTTGGAATCTTGGTTCCCCCATTTAGTATTAGTGAAGCCTTGAAGAGTTACTTAACTTCTTTATAGCTTCATTTCTTCATTGGCAAAATGGAGCAAATCTTAATACCTATTTCAAAGAGTTAAGAACAGTGCCTGACACATAGTAAACACTCATTGAATGTTATCATCATCATTATTGCTATTATTCCATTGGTTAAAGTGTGCTGTAATCATCATTGAACATGCAGTTTTCTTCATTTCTCTAATTGTTTTCTTATGATAAATTCTTTAAAAATGAAATTGCTAAGCAAAGGAAATATACCATTCATTGTCAAGTTAGTTTTCAACAAGTTTATGGTAATTTATCTTCTTAGCAGGACATGACAATGTCTGTTTCCTCACACTCTCACCCGGTTCTGGAATGTTTCATATTCATAACTGATGATAACTTGAAAAGCAAAAAATTCTATTGCATTTTCATTTTAACTTGTAGATCCTTATCATTGATCCTAAACTTTTTTCCCTTTTTTATGGAGGTATCACTGACATATAACATTATATTAGTTTCAGTGTACAACATGATTTGTTATTTGTATATATTACAAAATGTTCACCACACTAAGTCTAGTTAGCACCCATCACCATAATAGTTACAGAATTTTTTTTCTTGTGATGATAACTTTAAAGATTTAACCTATTAGCAACTTTCAAATATGCAATACTTAACTATAGTCACCATGATGCCCTGTACATCTCCATGACTTACTTACGCTATAACTAGAAATCTGTACCTTTTTTGCTTCCTTCATCCATTTGCTTACCACTCCACTCCCATCTCTGACAAGCACCGATCTGTTACCTGTATCTATGAACTTGGCTTTATTTTTATTTCATATATAAATGAGATTATGTAGCATTTGTCTTTCTCTGTGTGACTTATTTCACTTAGCATAATGCCCTCAAGGTCCATTCATGTTGTCACCTGGCGTTTTCTTTGGATGACTAACCAGAAGTGGAATTGCTAGATCAGAGGCTGAACTTTTTCATCTCCTTGTTGGCAGTATAAATTTCTTCTTTTGTGAATTACAATTCATATTCTTTGTCCATTTTCAAGTGGGATATATCATTTGAATTATTAATTTATAATTTCTACTTTCAGAACATAAACGCCTCTGGAATATTGATGAACTGAGATTTTAGCAGGCTTTTGGCTGGTTAGAAATCACTTCCCTTTTGGAAGCAGGTGTTAAGGCTCTGAAGAACTCATCCTCTGTCTGTGGGAAGATAGAATGGTGAGTTTGAGCTGACTCCAAAGACAGTCAGGAGCATGTTCATTCCATCTGTGCTGTATCATATCTAATAAGTGCTTTTTAAGGTTTTGAGGGCTTCAGCAATAAGCTGAATGAGGTATATCAAATGGAATACCCATTTCAGGAAGTGCTTTATCAAAGTGAAAAAAATAAAAAGTTGGAGAGTGATGTGGTCTATAAAAGTCCTCAAATGGCATGACCAACGTAGAAGAAGAGGACAGACAAGGCAGCTGAGAGCCAAAACAGGGGAGACATGAGATAGGGGAAAATAGAAGAATTGAAGGCTTGCTGGGGGACCAGTCTCAAAAAATGACCCATCTCTTCTGGCCCCCGTCTTGTATCCAAATGACCAGGGATGTGTGTGTAAAGTAGAAAAAGCATATGGCACATTATACACTTTCCAAAAGCAAGAGCTGCTGTGTTTTATCTTTGCATGCAGAATGCTAAGCACAGTGCCAAACTCATAACAGGTAGGTACTTTAAAAGTATTATTGCTCTAACTAAAGAATGACCGTTGTAGCACAGTTAGGAAAAGGCATAAGTGGATGTAACAGTAATACATGGATGCTTGGAGGAAGGGAGGTATGGAGAATAATGATTGGAGGTGGGGTGTGGTTATCAAAATCAACCTCACGAAGTAAAAAAGGAAACACTAAAGACAAGGCAAGATTACTTTACAATATAGTGGTGGTTATGAGCCTCCAATTTAAAATAATTTTTTAAAAAAGACAAGATTAGTTAGGCAAACTGTCAGGAATTGAGAAATTAATGGAACCCGAGAACTGGTTGGGAATACAGATATTAGGAAACAAGGGCTTCCCTGGTAGCTCATACGGTAAAGAATCTGCCTACAATGCGGGAGACCTGGGTTCGATACCTGGGTTGGGAAGATCCCCTGGCATGGCAACCTACTCCGGTATTCTTGCCTGGAGAATCCCCAGGGACAGAGGAGCCTGTGGGCTACAGTCCATGGGGTTGCAAAGAGTCCGACATGACTGAGCGTCTAAGGGCACACATACAAGGAAACAGAAAAGGGATGTCTTGATATTGGAATAAACACCTGCTTCAGCCAGGATAGTTATATATATTTAATAGATACTATAACATTAAGCATCTTCCAAGTAAATTAGTGATTTACTTACTTAATAGCTATACATTGAGCACCCACAGTGTGACTGAATATGCTACTTACTAGGTACATTTTGGTGAACGAGGTACATCCTATAACTTCAAGAAGCAAACAATTACTATAGAGAGTCAAAGTCGTGATGGAATAAAGAGTCTCACTGGGGAAGCCTAACTCAGCCTTGAGGGTGATGAAGGTTTCCCAGAAGAGATGAGACAAATAGAGATGATGGTGATGACTGACAATTCAGAATTCATTAGTTGAGCTGAAGGAGGAGAGTTAGAGAGTACTATCAGCCCTCAGAATCTGCAGGTTCCACGTCCAAGGATTCAAACAAATGCAGACTAAAAATATTTGAAAAAAAATTCTGAAAGTTCCAAAAACTAAAACTTCAATTTGTGGAGTGTTGGCAACTATCTACATATCACTTGCATTGTATTTACACTTACGGATGTGGCACATTGTATCAGCCATTGTAAGAAATCTAGAAATGGTTGAAAGTACATGAAAGCTATACATGGATCATGTGCAAATACTATGCCATTTTCTGTAAGGGATTTGAGCAGCCACTGATTGTGGTATCTGTGAGGATCTTGGAACCAATCCCCCATGGATACCAAGGGGTGACTTTAAGTTCCTAAAAGGGGAAGCAGAATGCACTGAAATATGAAGTTGAGAAGGAACTTGGAGCACTCAGGGAACCTCTTGTATTTTGATGTGACTACCACCTGGAACCTATAATAGAAACAGGCATACATAATTGCTTGGATTTAATAGCTTAGTTGGTAAAGAATCCGCCTGCAATGCAGGAGAGCCCCGTTCGATTCCTGGGTTGGGAAGATCCCCTGGAGAGGGATAGGTTATCGACTCCAGTATTCTGGCCTGGAGAATTCCATGGACTGTGAGTCAGACAGGACTGAGCAAATTTCACTTTCACTTTCAAAAAGTGTTTAACCACTAGTCATATTCTTAGTGGCATGACTTAAAACAGCCACATTTCCTGAATGTTATTTTAGAATTGTTACGGGTTCAAGGAGACGTGAGAGTCAACGATCGGCTAGAACATATTGAGAATTTGCATTTTACTGTAATATATGTGTGCAGATGCAGACATGTAAGTTCTGTGAGGGCCCAGACATAACTGTCTCTTTCACCATCGAATCCCCAGTATCTGGAATGGTGCCCAGTAAATAAATATTTGTTAAAGGAAAGTGAAAATGAATGATGCTGCCACAGCTTGATTATAAAAATGTAAGCTTAGGAAGAAATGTTTTAAATTCCAGATGTGTTTCTGGCAGCTATTTTTACATTTATTGGCCAGTTTCCCTGTTTGCTGATAATTTGTGGTCAGCAAATAAAAACCAATGTTAATATTAGCCTACTTTAGACACAATTAGAAAGGAAAGTCTGCAAGAAGTAAAAATACCATGCTTTCCAAAATCGTCTTTTTCTTGGAGTATTGCAAAGTTCTCAACCAGAGGCAATTTCCCCAGCTCCTCACCCAGCCCCCAGGGGATATTCTGCAATGTCTAGAGATATTTTTCATTGTCAAGATGGAAGGGATTCTACTGGCCTCTGGTAGGTGGAAACAGGATACTGATAAATATACTTTGGTGCACAGGATGGCCGCTACAACAAAGACACATCCAGTCTAAAAATGACAGCAATGTTAAGGTCGAGAAATCCTGGATATTTTTAATCAAAATCTGCTTATTTGGTGCAGATCATCAAGAGATGGTTTTATCTTTGAACTCTTTTAGCTCTCAAAATCTGTATTTTTATTACAATGACTATAGTTGGCTCCTTAATAAAATGAAATACATTTGGAAGTAGGGAGGAGAAAATGAATTTTGGCTCTTGAACGAAGTATGCTCGAAGAGTTAGCCATTTGCCTGCTGCTAAAATGAGATGAAATATTGAAGCCAACTTTTTTCTTGTTTTCTTTCCAGAAGGGAGCCTGGGGAAAATTAACAAGTAGGGAATGTCTTTGGCATCTCTCGTAACTTACTCTTATCGTTACTGGTACTCACCCCCCTCCACATCTTTATGTCTTCTCTTTGTATGTTGTCGCCTCACTCGTAAAGGATCCTATTGTTTATATAAGGATCCCCTAATTGTAAATATATATGCCCCTCACTCTCCCAAAATTGCCCTTGTCTTGGTGTCCTGTTCTCAGTCCCTTGATGGGGCCCTGAATCAGTGTTAGAGTACATCACGCTTTGATGTACATGCTTGGTAACTACATTTTCAGGCTTTTAAGAAAGACAGTAGAACTTAATCCAAAGTTATTGATCAATGATGGTGAGGTTTCAAGCAGTGACTTATTCAAAGGCACTCTTTAAAGCCAAGTTTTAACTTTGTCTTTGTTCTTTAGGATTGAATTTGTATGTAAACTCTTAACTCTGTAAGCATAAGAATCTATAAAGATTGGACATCATCCTTGGCTATAGTACTGACTATAGTTAGCCGCTGATAGTGGTTAAACTACTAAAATATTTCCACATTGATAGATATGTAGCTGCTTCTCTAAGCCTCATAAATCTCCATCATCATCCCCAATGACCCAACCCCGCTGAGAACCTTCTCCATCTCCCCCTTGTTCAGCAACTTCAGGGTTAATAATTGCCCCAGTAGGCGCCTTCAGCTCTTAACAGCTTCTGCTCTGATTTCAACTCACACACACATACACACACACCAGGTTGTTAAATTGTTTGAATAATGTTTTGATTACATCCCCAGCTATAACTGTTGTCAAGGTATTCTTTTTTTTTTAATTGATTTTTATTTTTTAGTTTGTTTTGCTTTACAATACTGTATTCGTTTTGCTATACATTGATGATTGTTGATAGGGGTGGTTCTTATCTTCCTAGATCCCAATAAGTAAAAGTAGGTGGAAGCTTCCTTTTCTTGATATTTGGATACTTGTTTGAATATTTTCAAGGAAAATAGAAAACCTCAGATAGGAACCAAAACTTGATCTGCCACAATATCTTTCTTAAAGCTCCAAAAGTATATATTTGTATCTTTCTACAAGAAAATTAATTATGGTAAAAAATATCCATGGCAAAAATATTTCCATTCTGTTTGTAACCATTTCAAGTGTGAAAGAGAATTATAAATAACAGTATATGTTAAGCACAATTTTCTGACTCATAGGGATAAAAAGTACAATGTAATTATATTTCCTTGGAGAAAAATAGTAAATGAAGGAAATGAGCAACAGGAAACAAGTAATTTAAATTATCAGAGTGCTAAAAGCATATTATGAAAGATTATAATATAGAAGCATGATTAAAAGGGAATGACATCATTCAAATTTCAAGCACTAAAATTTATTAAAAGAAGATCCTTTTAATTTCAAAACTAAAGATGTTTTAATAGTGATATCATCATTCCTTTTTTAAAGTCCAATCAAAACAAAAAGTATAAAGACAAGAGTAAAAAATAATTTCAAGTCTCACCACTCAGAATACTCATCATTAACAACTGGTGAGCCTCAATCTGGATATTACCCAATGCACTATGTAGACATATGGATGAATAGACAGATGGATGAAAGTTTAGATTTATGACAGATTGGAAAATAAAATTATAACATGCTGTATTTTATCATAAAAGAATACATTTTATTTAATTTAAATTTGTAAGAAGCAAAAGAGTTTTTGAAGCTAAAGTTTACTAAACTTTGTACAATATTCAAAAAACACAAGAAAAATTCATTTCTAGAATTTCTACAAGAGAAAAGGCCTATGTAAAATATTAGGAATTACATTTTTAAAAATATTTGTTTCCGCTTTTAAGGCCCCCCATCTGTTCCATATTATGAAATATTTTTAACTCAGCACAGTTTATTTCCTTATAGCTCTCTCATAGAAATATACATATATATATATATGTATGTATGTATATTTCTAACATGCCTTTATCCTCCCAATTGTTTAGTTTGAGTTCTACTGTTAAATAGAGTCCAGGCTCATCATTAGCCTTTTGTCTTAATCCATACACAATTATTCTGCTGGTTTGTGATTTATTTAATGTCCATTATCCACTGACTTCCAGTCATGGAATGTGAGCATTTAGCCTGTTTATACCACCTCAGACGCACATGCTTCACTCCTGACATCTTTTCATTATGGCTACATCATCACATTGATTAAGTCAGTAGTCAATGATTACATTAATATGACTAAATATTTTTCAGAACTGAGCCATGATTCCATTTCTACCCTGTTCAGACTTTTTCCTCAAATTAGTCGTTGCCTCGCTTTTCTAAGTTACTGTTGCTAATTCTTCCCAAATTCAGTGTTATTTCCCACATGTCAAAATGCTTTAGGTAGTTGGTTAGGTCGCTTTCCCTCTTGGAGATGTTGCTTCTGGACAGTATCCCCAGAACCAGTCAACTGATTACTCTCTAAGTCTGCTGCGCTCTTGTCACCTTTGGCTGAATTTGATTTTGAGGACCCCCTTTTTCTATGTCCTGTGATGGTAACCCTACTTCCCAAATCTTCTGTCTTCTTGTTTACATCATTAGGCTTAATTTCAGAAATGGAGAGTCAGTGGACATAGGGATTTATTTGGGATTTATTAGACTGCAACACAGGAGATATAGATTCAAGAAAGCACTTGCTTTGTGTCCAAGATTACAAAATGGAGGAAGCTTTTAAAGGCAAAACTGCAAAACTACAGTTAGTTATGTGACTTGTTGGTCAAGAATTATAATTGGAGCTGGCAAGAAGTAAGAGTGCTTGTTAAGCAAGGGTTGGTTGGGCTTGGAAATGGTTAGTAGTTACGAGGGGGAACAACCTTAAGACACACGGCTGCAGCTGGCAGATGTTTTAAAAGCAACTGGTGTACTTGGGTTTGGTACAGTTCATAGAAAGTTCAAATTCTCAGTGGTGCAATAGGGTAGGGTGTAGGGACCAGATCCTTAGTGGCCTCCACTCCATTTGTATGATGAGATTATGATTACTTCATTGTGACTTCAATCTGTCGTCACATAGAGTGCATTCCAAGAAAGGCAGCTTAGCAGGTAAATTTTTGAGATCCTTTTCTATCCTTACATCTTAAAAATAGTTTGGCTGGGTATTAGTTAGAAACTTCTTTCTGAAATTTGGAGGCACTTTCCCATTATGTCCTAGGTTCCATAATGTGGTTGCTACAGTTACCAGATGCCAGTTTAATTCCTCAGGCCTTATAAGTAACTTGCTTTCACCTCTCTTAAACGCTATTGTTCTGAAATGTGGCGTTCTGAATTGGTGCGGGTATTTTTTTCATTCTTACACTGGATACACAGAAGGTAATTTTAGTCTGAATGACCTTCACTTATAAGTCTCCCAGAGGGTTTTTTCTTTTTTAATTTCAGCAATCATGCTTTCAATTTCCAAAGAGCTCTATTTTTGTTTTTCTACTGTTCCTTTTTTAAAAACACCCTATCAGGTTTTGTGAATTCAGCCTCTTAACTTTTGAAGATAGCATTTATAATTTGTGAAGCTTCTTCTGCTCTCTTCAGTATCACATTTCTCCCAATGTTCTTTTTCCTGTTTGAGTTTCTGTATTGCCTATGCAATTGTCTCCTCAAACTGTCTTGTGATCTCTTCCATGTCGGTTTTTTAAAAACATATTAGGAACTCTGTGTGCACGCTTGGGTAGAGCCAACAGGCACGCGTCATGGCCGAGTACTCTGGTTGGCATCAGAGTACTCTTGAGCAGCAGTGCTCAAATCTGAGTTTGAGACTCAGACCTTAACATCTCAGACAAACCTTGAAGGCTTGCTGAAACACAAAGTGCTGGTGCTGGGTACTACCCTCAGGTTTTTGTTCAGTAGGTGTGGTGCTGGAAAGAAAAAATGTGAGAGTTGTGAGTCAAGTTTTTGGGGGTAAAATGAGGACTATAGCTCAGAAGACCACATTTCAGACTGCTCCAAAGAAGTGGAGTTCAGTGTTACATGTGATTTTAGTGGAGGGAGTATGTGCAACCAAGCACATATTTTGCCAGAAGTTTGCTGCTAGTCATGAGGAGCAGACTTCACTTTTAGTGCTTACTGTTAGATTTTAGTGCTTTTTCAGATATAAGAAGATGCAAGAATTTGGGCTCATAAAAACCTCCTGAAAATATCTATCTGAAGTCATGTTCTACCAGTTTTTCCCTGAAGTGCCTCGTTCCCCGTCTTCACTCTGAAGCCCTTCCAGGGTGTGTTGAAGGCCAGCGGTTGCAATGGCTGGTCACTTCATCCTTGCAGAGGCAAATGGCAAGTGTCAATCTTTAGCTGGCAGATAGAACCTAAGAATTTGCATTTGAAAGAAGTTTCCTGGTGATGGTGGTTTTGCTGATCATGGAGCCACAGTTTAAAAAGCATTGGTCTAGAGAAGCTCAATTTGATTTCCTGCCTAATGGGATTACCTCTGCTACTGGAAGCAGAGCAAAGGAATCAGACTGTGAATGTCATTCTTCAGTACTGAGCTTTCTCTAAAACCTTCAGTTTTAGAAAGTTCTCACTCCAGAGCTTTTTTTGTACCTAGTATCTTATAAATTACAGTCCCTCTGATAATTTAATCAGAAAATAAACCTCACCCTATTTGACAGTCTAGCTGTTCCTTTAAAGAGTTCAACTAGACTTTGTCTTTTCAGCACAACCTCCCATTTCCTGCCTTCCAAAGTACCACTTAGAGTTCCCTGATGGCTCAGTGGTAAGGAATCTACCTGCCAATGCAGGTGACTCCGGTTCGATCCCTGGGTCAGGAAGATCCCTTGGAGGAGGAAATGGCAACCACTTCAGTATTCTTGCCTGGAAAATCCCATGAACAGAGGAACCTGGTAGGCTATGGTCCATAGGTTCACAGAGTCAGACATGACTGAAGTGTCTTAGCACAGTGGCTGGTTCATGTTGTAGAAACCAGTATTCTTGCCTGAGAAATCCCATGGACAGAAGAAACTGGCAGGCTACAGTCCATGGGGTCACAAAAGAGTTGGACACAACTGAGCAACAAACAACAACAAAGTACCACTTGCCTCCAATTCCTGAATCCTTCTAAGCTCTTTGCATCTTAAGTCTGCCTGGCATCCTTCTGTTCAGGCACACACATTTCATTTCCCCCATGCTTAGTTAATTATTCTTTTTTCACCTGCTTTCCATTTTCTTCCCACTTGGTAACATTTCATTATTGTCTCTATTCCCAATTTCTTTTTTTTTTTTAATAAGGTATATACCTTCTTTAAAGAAAACTATTTCATGGATATTTTAGCCATTACCTTGTAATAACTGTTGATGGAGTATGAAGGTGAAGATGAAGTCGCTCAGTCGTGTCCGACTCTTTGCGACCCCATGGACTGTAACCTACTGAGCTTCTCCGTCCATGGGATTCTCCAGGCAAGAATACTGGAGTGGATTGCCATTTCCTTCTCCAGAGGATCTTCCCAACCCAGGGATTGAATCCGGGTCTCCCGTATTGGAGGCAGACGCTTTTAATCTCTGAGCCACCAGGGAAGCCCGTTGATGGAGTATAATCTGTAAAAATACTGAATCACAATGCTCTACATTTGAAACTAATGCAATAAAAAATGAATATGAAAATAATTATTTCATTTAATAGGGCTCCAGGGGGAAACATGTGTTCAATCTACTGTTTTATTAAAAATCTCTCTTTCCTTCTTTGCTTTCACCCTACCTCATTTCCTAGTTTATTTTTTCTAGAACAAAACAAAGTTATAGACAATGGACACAGTCACAGATATACGGTTTCTCCTTTATGATAATAGTTTTGTCTTATCCTATGATATACCCATGAGCTCAGACTGTGTTCTAACTTGAAGGGCTAGTGTGAACTACCCAAGGTTTTGGACAGAGTTATGCGTCAACTTTCTCAGCTCCTTCATTATTTTGGTCAGTACTTGACAGTATTGCGATCACAGCTTATCATTTGAGTTGTGGATATACCCTTGTTCCATTAAGGACAACTTTTTCTATATTTTTATTTTCTGTTTATATTGGTAAATTTCAAGGAAGAAGATGGATCAGAAAATTGCATTCTTCCGTTTTCAGTTGAAGTTATGATTTATGAGAATTTTAAATCCCTTGAATTTTTATGTAACCTAGCTTGAGGTAAAATGAAAATTACCCACTTGGAAATTCTTTAAGCTCCCTGAAAAAATCCTCTTTCCAATAGCTGCACACTTTTATTTCATTTCTTTCCTTTATTAAAAAAATTATTTTAGAAAAATTAAATCTATTTCATGTACAACTTTAATATTGAAGTTTACTAATCTTTGAGTTTAAATAGAATTTTCCAACCTTACATAGAATACATATCTGTGAATGTAAATTTTTAAGAAAAAATCTTTTAAGGATGAGCCAAAAATGATATAACAAATATATTTTTCAGATTTTCTGATGTGATTCCTAAGATTATTAGATGTTCAAATATATTATCTGAACCAATGAGTGCAAAAATGCAGAGAGCAAAAATATACTCCCATCAAATATAGGCATACTTGTTAGATTCCAAGCCCTGTTTTGGGTTCCATCAATGTAAGCATGTCACTGATAGGGGTATTCAGGAGGAAAACACAGCCATGTTGAAACAATAGCTCCCTCTGTACTTCTGAGATCCTAAAGTTAAAGGTTTTATATGTTCAATAGTCCTACTTTCTTTTATTTTGTCTTAATTTAATGTGCAGTTCTGTCTTTGTTTTATTTTGTTTACCTCAAGAGCCAATGAAGTTTCATGAAGCAAGAAGTTTTACCAATATCATAGGGAATTCAAACCATAAGAGATTATAAACATTTATTGATTATTATACAATGTATGCAATATATCAGAAACTGTATGGGAATTTTACTAAAAATTTTGCAGGTTAATCAGTAAAATGAACATGACTCTAACATGATTCGAAATAAATTGAATCACTAGGGATTTAGGATAATAACTAGAGAGATTGATGAAGTCCATACAGCACATTATTAGGAATGAATTTGTTGGGCATTTAACATAAAATGTGCCATATTATATCATTTCCTTTTCTTTCTCGCTCTTCTCATATATATTCTTCATAATATTTTCCTTGACTAGGTCTTAGAGTCTAGTGTGCATTTACAGAGGAGTTCAGGTTTCCAAGACATCTTTTCCTGTCCACCTTCCTGCCTTTTCAAACATATCAATAAGATACTGTTTGAGGTGTTTTCCATATGGCACTAAAGCTGCTGTATGAAAAAACTAAAAGATTCAGAGAAATACCCTTTTCATTAGGCTACAGGCTCACAGAGAATATATTTCCAAATATGACCAGTTGAATCTTTTCTGTTTCTTTATGGACACAGAGCCATAAGTTTGTCATTACTCGATTCTAGATGCTAAACTGTCTTTAAGCAAAAAGCAATATTGTCATTTATTCTGAATTATGTCATATAAACTTATGCAAAAATGCATTAATTTAAGGATGGAAACTTAGCACAGTATTGAGTTCCTTCAGACCAACAGTTTTGATTTTCCTAAGAAATAATAGATTTCACTTGTTTAACCATTATTACACTAACACTAGGGGCTTCCCAGGTGACCCTAGTGGTCTGCCAATGCAGGAGACATAAGAGACATGGGTTCTATCCCTGGGTTGGGGATATCCCCTAGAGGAGGGCATGGTAACTCGCCCCAGTATTCTTGCCTGGAGAACTCAATGGACAGAGGAGCTGGTGGACTACAGTCCGTAGGTCACAAAGAGCTGGGCGTGACTGTGACTGAGCACGCACACGCACACTAACATCCACACCATGATTTATAGGTGACAGGCCCCAAGTGAAGGTTGCTTCTTTTTCCTTTCAATTTCTTACATCATTAATTAAAATTATTAAGCTTCTTTTAAAATAAGTGATTCACACTGTTGTAATATTTTGGGTTATTCCGAGAGCTATTTAAAGGAGAGTAATATTGAAATGCTTATTTCACCAGATCGTTTAAAAGATACGGTGCTGCTTTTAATACTTCAAGAACAACAGTGCTATAAAGTATGCTTTTAAGCCTGCATACCTACAAGCGATATCTTGCTTTGTAACCTTTTTTTTTGAAAAATTATCTATCTTCAAATATATTCTAATAGATTTAAGTTAAAAGTCAACCTAATTTAACACATATTCATAGCATTCGCATTCATTTATTAAAGCACTCAGAGTGAGGTGAAATTATATAAATTTTTTTTATTTAAAAACGTTATCTCATTAGTATGCCATCAAAAAGGCACAAAATAATAAGAATAATGATGAGTAAATGCAGGTCATGAGAAACATGAACAATAATGCAGTCTCAACTAAGTCTGGCAGGAACTCTGTTAAAAAGAGAAATGTGCAAGCAACCTAAATGTCCATCCACAGAAGAATGGGTAAAGAAGATATGATACATAGTCAGTATCAGTTCAGTTGCTCGGTCGTCTCTGACTCTTTGCAACCCTGTGGAATGCAGCACGCCAGGCCTCCCTGTCCATCACCAACTCCTGGAGTTTACTCAAACTCATGTCGATTGAGTCAGTGATGCCATCCAACCATCTCATCCTCTGTCGTCACCTTCTCCTCCTGCCTTCAATCTTTCCCAGCATCAAGATCTTTTCAAAAGAGTCAGTTCTTCATATCAGGTGGCCAAAGTATTCGAGTTTCAGCTTCAGCATCAGTCCTTCCAATGAATATTGAGGACTGATTTCCTTTAGGATTCACTGGTTGGATCTCCTTGCAGTCCAAGGGACTCTCAAGAGTCATCTCCAACACCACAGTTCAAAAGCATCAATTCTTCTGCGCTCAGCCTTCTTCACAGTCCAACTCTCACATCCATACATGACCACAGGAAAAACCATAGCCTTGACTAGACGGACCTTAGTTGGCAAAGTAATGTCTCTGCTTTTTAATATGCTGTCTATGTTGGTCATAACTTTTCTTCCAAGGAGCAGGCATCTTTTAATTTCATGGCTGCAGTCACCATCTGCAGCTAATTTGGAGCCCAAGAAAATAGTCTGTCACTTTTTCCCCATCTATTTCCCATGAAGTGATGGGACCAGATGCCATGATCTTAGTCTTCTGAATGTTGAGTTTTAAGCCACTTTTTCACTCTCCTCTTTCACTTTCATCAAGAGGCTCTTTAATTCTTAGCCATAAAAAGGAACAAAATTGTTCAATTTGCAGAGACAGAGATAGACAGAAATACTGTCGTACAGAGTGAAGTAAATCAGAAAGAGAAAAACAAACATCGTATAACATCACTTAAATGTGTTATTATATTGCTTACATGTCTTCCGAGTAGTAACATTAGATATATCATTGTCAGTCTGTGGCAGAGATGTTTATGCTCATCATCCAATTTCCAGGCCCCAAGTAGTTGAGCTAAGTAAATAGTTCTGGCCAATTAAATCCCACAAAGGATGTGTGTGTCACTTCAGGGAGTCTTAGTAAGGGTCATACCGTTTGTTTCCCGTTTCTCAGAGATGACTATTGTTAATTGTCTGATCTAGAAAAGTGATACAGATGAATTTATCTGCAAAGCAGAAATAGACACACAGATGTAGAGAACCAACATATGGCTACCAGGTGGGAAGCAGAGTGTGATGAGTTGGAAGGATCGACATATATATACTGCTATGTGTAAAACGGATAACTAATGGGAACCTAATATAGTACAGGGAATCTTACTCCATGCTCTGCAGTTACCTAAATGGGAAGGAAACCTCCAAAAAAGGGATATATATATATATATATAGATATAGATATAGATATATATACATACACACACGCACGCGCGTATATATAGCTGATTCACTTTGCTGTACAGCAGAAACTAGCACAACATTGCAAAGCAACTATGCTCCAACGAGTTTTTTTAAAAAAGAAAGAAAAATGTGCAATACAGTTATCAATATTGTACTGTCATACTCCAGAAGGTAGTTCAGTTGCAAAAAAGAGCCACTTTCCTGTGCTATTTTCAAATCTTCACAGTATATGGGATATGGAATAAGAAAAGAAATATTATTTCAAACTAAACGTTAGTGTTGGACTAAAGTTTATGCTGCTAACCGCTGAGAGTTATCGCAGCCCTCGAATAATGGCACCCCACTCCAGCACTCTTGCTGGAAAATCCCATGGACGGAGGAGCCTGGTGGGCTGCAGTCCATGGAGTCGCTAAGAGTCAGACACGACTGAGTGATTTCACTTTTGCTTTTCACTTTCATGCATTGGAGAAGGCAATGGCAACCCACTCCAGTGTTCTTTCCTGGAGAATCCCAGGGACGGGGGAGCCTGGTGGGCTGCCGTTGTATGGGGTCGCACAGAGTCAAACACGACTGAAGCAACTTAGTAGCAGCAGCAGCATGAAACAGATAGAGACCTGTTGTGATAGGATTGAGCCATTCATTCCCAAGATAAAACTACTTTATGTACAAGGTTTGTTGTAGATACCAATAATTAAATAATCTGTGCATAAATCTAGAAATGCACTCAAGGTATTTAGAATTGTCAATCTACATTTTTTTCCCAAGAGGAATATAGTCTTCCCAAGTAGTAACGTTAGATACATTATTGTCAGTCTATGGCAGAGATGTTTATGCTCATCATGCAATTTCCAGGCTCCAAAAGTTAAGCTAAGTAAATAGTTCTGGCCAACTAAATCCCATAAAGGATGTGTGTGTCCCTTCTGGGAGTAATAGTAAGGGTCATGTCATTTGTTTCCCATTTCTCAGGGATTACTATTGTTAATTGTTTCAGTTCAGTTCAGTTCAGTCGCTCAGTTGTGTCCGACTCTTTGCGACCCCATGAATCGCAGCACGCCAGGCCTCCCTGTCCGTCACCAACTCCCAGAGTTCACTCAGACTCACGTCCATCGAGTCAGTGATGGCATCCAGCCATCTCATCCTCAGTCATTCCCCTTCTCCTCCTGCCCCCAATCCCTCCCAGCATCAGGGTCTTTTCCAATGAGTCAGTCAACTCTTCTCATGAGGTGGCCAAAGTACTCGAGTTTCAGTTTTAGCATCATTCCTTCCAAAGAAATCCCAGGGTTGATCTCCTTCAGAATGGACTGGTTGGATCTCCTTGCAGTCCAAGGGACTCTCAAGAGTCTTCTCCAACACCACAGTTCAAAAGCATCAATTCTTCTGCGCTCAGCCTTCTTCACAGTCCAACTCTCACATCCATACATGACCACAGGAAAAACCATAGCCTTGACTAGACGGACCTTAGTCGGCAAAGTAATGTCTCTGCTTTTGAATATACTATCTAGGTTGGTCATAACTTTTCTTCCAAGGAGTAAGCGCCTTTTAATTTCATGGCTGCAGTCACCATCTGCAGTGATTTTGGAGCCCAAAAAAACAAAGTCTGACACTGTTTCTACTGTTTCCCCATCTATTTCCCATGAAGTGATGGGGCCAGATGCCATGATCTTCAGGCACTCAGCCTTCTTCACAGTCCAACTCTCACATCCATACATGACCACAGGAAAAACCATAGCCTTGACTAGACGGACCTTAGTCGGCAAAGTAATGTCTCTGCTTTTGAATATACTATCTAGGTTGGTCATAACTTTTCTTCCAAGGAGTAAGCGCCTTTTAATTTCATGGCTGCAGTCACCATCTGCTGTGATTTTGGAGCCCAAAAAAATAAAGTCTGACACTGTTTCTACTGTTTCCCCATCTATGTTAATTGTTTAATGCCTATATACTTCCTTAAATACCATTGTTTCATATCATCCATCCAGTTGGGTTTTTTAAAAGCAGTTATAATGACTGTTTTAATGTTCTTGTCCGCTAATAATATTGACTTCCCTGGTGGCTCAGAGGTTAAAGCGTCTGCCTCCAGTGCGGGAGACCCGGGTTCGATCCCTGGGTTGGGAAGATCCCCTGGAGAAGGAAATGGCAACCCACTCCAGTATTCTTGCTTGGAGAAGCTCATGGACTGAGGAGCCTGGTGGGATGCAGTCCATGGGGTCACAAAGAGTCGGACACGACTGAGTGACTTTACTTACTTACTTACTTACTTAATCCTAATATTTGTTGTTTCAGGTAGGTAGGGATGGTTGATCTGGCCCCTGTGATTCTATCTTGGCCAGAAGTGAAAGTCCAAGCCAAAGGGCATTTGAGATTAATATGCTACTACTACAAAATCTAGTCTATCCTGACTAATACACATATATTATCTTTAAATCATTAAGATTATGAGCACAGCATCTGTTTTGAATATTTGAAATAAAAACAAAATCCACAGTGGTTTAAGACAACTTTGGTTTTCTATTGCCTTTTATTATTAATTTTAAGGATTTTCTTGTTAAAGTTATGAGACTTTCTATTAGTAGTAAAAGGGCTGTCTCAAATACTGAGGATTCTACACAATATATTTTTGAACACTAAAGTGGATTTGATTGCCTTCAGCCTTCAATGTAACAGTCCTGCTTTTAGCATTGAATTATGTCCATCTAGTCAAAGCTATGGTTTTTCCAGTGGTCATGCATGGATGTGAGAGTTGGACTGTGAAGAAAGCTGAGCACAGAAGAACTGATGCTTTTGAACTGTGTTGCTGGAGAACACTTGCGAGTCCCTTGGACTGCAAGGAGATCCAACCAGTCCATCCTAAAGGAGATCAGTCCTGGGTGTTCTTTGGAAGAACTGATGCTGAAGCTGAAACTCCAATACTTTGGCCACCTCATGCGAGGAGTTGACTCATTGGAAAATACCCTGATGCTGGGAGGGATTGGGGGCAGGAGGAGAAGGGAACGACAGAGGATGAGATGGCTGAATGGCATCGCCGACTCTACGGACATGAGTTTGGGTAAACTCTGGGAGCTGGTGATGGACAGGGAGGCCTGGTATGCTGCAGTCCATGGGGTCGCAAAGAGTCAGACTGAACTGAATGAGCGACTGAACTGAACTGAACTGATGTGGCTCTACTCTTAAATTTGAATGGTAGAAATACATTTACAGTATTCCTTTGATTGGAGGGGGTGGGGTAGGAACATAGAATAACTTATTCAGATTAAACTTTACAAGAGAGGCACCATATGTTACTTGGTCTGAAAATTCATAACAGGAATAGAATGCACAGCTTTAGCAATAGTATTTTTGTGTAGTCTTAACAAATCATGGAAATATGACCTGCAATAACAGATGTATCTTAGGTAATAAGTTTCAAAATGGGATTTGAAAATTCATATGCTACACGGTCCACTTCAGTCTTTATTGAATGAAACTAGGCTGGTTTTTTTTCTCTTAACTGTCAAATTCTTTACATCATTTTCTTTTTTTCTGTTTAAAAATTATTTATACATTATATGCACTTTAAAAAATGATGAAAAACATTCATGTTCCCACTACCTTAAGATAATTGTTTGTAAATGTTTTTGTTATCTTCCAGTCCTTATCTGTGTGTGTGTGTGAACAGTTTAAGCCATAGCATAGTGTTTAAGAACTTGGATTCTGTCTGTACACTCTGGTCTGAAATCCTTACCTTGTCATTGCCTAGCTCTTTGATCCTGGACAAGTTATTTATCCTGGTATATCTGTATAACATGGAGAACATATTATCTACTGCATGAGGACAGCTTGACAAGCTAATGGAATAATATTTGTAAAGTACTTAAAACAGAGGCAAGCATGTAGTACACAGTGCTGCAACTGTTACAGATATGTGTTTCTATAGAATTTTCATAATTATTTATATTTTGACTACATTCTAACATGTTCAGTTCTGTTCAGTTCAGTTGCTCACTCGTGTCTAACATGTTAAGGGTCTGTAATTTATGGAATTAACTTCTAATATTTATTCAACTTATTTCTAAATGTCATGATACAAGGAAATCTTCATAAATGTATCTCTGATTCTGTTGAATTATGTTTCAGAGTGGGCTTATTATGTAAAATGTTTTGTAAGTGATGCTTTTCCAAAAAGGCTGTACCAATATATAATGGTTTCTTGGATTAATTATTTTAAAAAGTGAATTGATATTTCTTTCATAATCAATCTAAAGCAGAAATAGATAGAAAATCACTTCAAAATTTTAAATCCTTAAATACTTATAGCTTGATAAGCTTTCTCTCCACCCATATATAATAATATCTTAATGAAAATAATATATCCCAGTGTGATATTTATTTATGCAAAAATAACATGAATAGGAATAGAAGTAAAATAAAAAATAAAGATAGATATGCATTCTCAGATATCAAAAATTAATATATAATGAAACTAATATATAACAAAATCTTCATTACATAGTCATTGAAAGTCTCTCCTCAAGCAGAAGAGTGCTTCATAAACTATTTAAATAAAAGTCCAATTTAGGTAAAATGTTTGAAAGAGGGGGAGATGGATCTAAAACTGTTCTAGAAGGTTCTGGAAGAGCAGAAGTACTGCTGTGGCCACATTTGTGTATCTACCTCACTAACACTTTAGCGGCACTACTAGTGCCACAAAATACTGATAATCCCATGTATTAAAACTACGTGTTAGTACTAAGTTAATTGATACCAATGAAATTAAAAGATGCTTCCTCCTTGGAAGGAAAGCTGTGGCAAACCTAGACACTGTATTAAAAAGCAGAGACATCATTTTGCCAACAAAAGTCCATCTAGTCCAAGCTATGGTTTTTCTAGTAGTCAGGTACACATGTTAGAGTTGGTCCATAAAGAAGGCTGAACACCAAAGCCTTGATGCTTTCAAACTGTGATGCTGGAGAAGACTCTAGAGAGTTCCCTGGACTGCAAGGGGATCAAACCAGTCAGTCCAAAGGGAAATCAACCCTGAATATTCATTGGAAGGACTGATGCTGAAGCTGAAGCTCCAATACTTTGGCCACCTGATGTGAAGAGCCTACTGGGAAAGACCCTGATTCTGGGAAAGACTGAAGGCAAAAGGAGAAAGTGGTGACAGAGGATGAGGTGGTTAGATAGCATCAGTGACTCAATGGACGTGGATTTGAGCAAACTCTGGGAGATAGTGGAGGACAGAGGAGTGTGGTGTGCTGTAATCTATGGGGTCACAAACAGTCAAACATGACTTAGCCACTGAAGAAAAACAAGTTAATATTAATACTGCAGCTGGCAATGCCATATATTAAAATATATTATTAATACTAGTACTGCAATCCTTACCACATACCTCTGTGGTAACTGCCCCACCTTAGTGAACTTTCTGGTTTTTATGGCCATCTCTTTCACTGGACACAGGTTCCCTGAGAACAGGGTTTATACCCTGGTTATATTGTATTTCAAAACCTCACAGAAGGCTTAGTGCAGAACAGGCACTTAATACATGTTTGTTGAATGGGTCAAAAGTGTGAATCATCACAAGTAATAAAACCGATGTGAAGAGCTGACTCATTTGAAAAGACTCCGATGCTGGGAAAGATTGAGGGCAGGAGGAGAAGGGGACGACAGAGGATGAAATGGTTGGATGGCATCACCAACTCTGTGGACATGAGTTCGGGTAAACTCCAGGAGTTGTGATGGACAGGGAGGCCTGGCGTCTGTGGTTCATGGGGTTGCAAAGAGTTGGACACGACTGAGCGACTGAACTGAGCTGAATTGAGCTGAATATACAGTCGTCCCCCGATGTCCATGGGGTATTGGTTCCAGGGTCCCCCGATACCAAAATCTATAAATACCCCAATCCTTCTACAGTTGGTGTCAGTGAGTTCCACATGCATGGAGGTTCAACCAACCTTGGATCAAAAATATTTAATGGCAAAGTGGAAAAAGAAGATGTCAAAAGGAGAAACATGGAAGGAGTTAAAAAGGTAAACTATTGAGTTCGGATGTGAAGTCTTTCCTACAGGAAACGTTAGGGGAAAATTATACATTTGGAAGATATTACAATGTTTAGCTTCTGCTCCTGCAATCCGTTTTGGCAGACAGCATTCAAAATTGAAGGAAGTTTCCAATTTACTCCAGGTAGTGTTTTATGTGATGTCGTCATTTAAGCAGTCAGTGTTTTCTTGGGAAATTACTTCATAGTCCTTACTTACATCAATACATCACCCAAATACTTTTTCTTAATGGAATATTTTTGTATGTGCAAATTCTTTCAACAAGATATACTTGGCCTCATTCTACTTACCATTAATGCAGTTTATATGCTTTATGCTTTACAGACTGATTCCAATTTTTAAAATACTCCTGTGATTTTAATCTAAACCAATGTAATATTTTGTGTTCACCTCAGAATCTTTTCTGTAGGGATACCTCAGATCATTTAACCTAATGGGATTCTTTCTAAGATATATAGTGTGGGAGTGATTTTACTTACATTCTAAATAAGATATGAAAGAGCACAAAGATTACTTCTTTTTTTGTCTCCCCAAAGATTACTTTTTGGTTAAAGACCTCAACCAAACTCAGAAATAAAACTCTTACTAGTTTGCAGGTAGTGCATTTTCTCAAAATGGTTTTCCCCGCAAAGTAGAATTCTTAACTTTGTTTTTTTATAATCCAGAACATTGGAAATGCTGATGAAAGCTAAGGACCTCACCTGCAGAAGTAAAAACAAACAACACATGCACAGAGTCAAACATTTTTACTGTTGTTGTTTTGCATACGATTGCCAAAGCTATCCAAGCTCCCCAAAGAACATTTATTATCCAAAAGTTAAGGGTGAGCTCCTTGTTCTGGAGGGTGTATTTTAACCCTAACCCTCATCACCATCATTATCATCCTCGTCATTATCACCACAATCATTAGATGTTGTCTCTATAGTAGTTTAGAATTTTCATTGTTCCTGAATCTATATTGCTTAATTTTAAAGACAGATCGTGTGTGTGTGTGTGTGTGCGTGTGTGTGTGTGTACATGTGTATAGGACTTCCCAGGTGGCTCAGTGGTAAAGAACTTGCCTGCCAATACAGGAGATCCAGGAGGCATGGGTTCGATCCCCGGGTCGGGAAGATCCCCTTGAGGAGGAAATGGCCACCCACTCCAGTATTCTTGACTGGGAAATCTCATGGACAGAGGAGCCTGGCGGGCTACAGTCCATGGGGACACAAAGAGTCAGACATGACTGAGCATGAACCTGCATGTGTGTATACATACTTATCTTACTGTTACTTTAGTAAACATTCGGTGAGTGTTTTCTTTGTGACAGACACTCTTTTAGAAGCTAAGAATAAAAATGTCTGTCCTGAAGGAGTTCATATCTCTTAGTGTAGATAGACTGACAACAAATAATTAGAGAATAATTGGAGTACAAAGACAAGCGAGCTGTAGCAGAGATAGATAATAAACGCTGCAGCAGCATAGCCCAGAAGACAACTAATTCCTTCCTGGAGGAACTCTTATCACCAAAGCTTACATTCCAACAGATGTGGAATATCAATATTTTATCAATAAAATAAACTCAAATGACTTCTACCACCATTATCATTTATTGCATTGTCTGCTACTCTGGAAGATGTATTTATGCCCTTTTTTTTTTTTTTTTAGTTTTTTTCTAGTATATGCAGATACCCAGCCTCCCTGACACACCCCCTCCAATACTTGTCCAAAAAATTAAGAAATTTTTGTAATAGCATAATCAGGGCTAAATGTTGCTTTGTCTCTATTCCAAATGGTTTCCTTAGACATGCAATATATCTTTTCCTCTGAAATTTTCTCATACCCTGAATCATTGGTGTATTATCATTGTATGTTATACAACATCTCTATCTTGGTTTTTTTTTTCCTTCTCTAACTTGGGCAGCTTTTTGTGACCCTATGGACTGTAGCCCGCCAGGCTCCTCTGTCCATGGGATTCTCCAGGCAAGAATACTGGAGTGGGTAGCTGTTCCCTTCTCCAGGGGATCTTCCCAATCCAGGGATCAAACCCGGTCTCCTGCATTGCAGGCTGATTCTTTACCAGCTGAGCCACCACCAGGGAAACCCAAGAATACTGGAGTGGGTAGCCTATCCCTTCTCCAGGGCATCTTCCTGACCCAAGAATTGAACCAGAGTCTCCTGCATTGAAGGTGGATTCTTTACCAGCTGAGGTACCAGGGAACCCATCATAGTAATATATTCATATACAAATTAATCCATTTTTATTTTGTGTTGTTGACATTTATCTCCTTAATAGTCTTCTATTTTGTTTTCTGGTAGACTGATACCTGACCAACTATTTTCTCCTAGGATGTAAAGAAGGATCTTCTTAGGTGGAAAGGTCACTTAAGCATCTAAATATGAAAAAATGCCCAGCCTTCCTTGTTTTGAGTTCAGACTATCCTTGGTTATTCAAGCAATAATTACTGAGTGAAGGATGGCTATATACATTGCAGGACTTAGTGTCAAAGATCTGGGACTCTTGTCCAAAAATTAAGAATATCAAGATGCAATAGCAGAACACCACACCAAGTGTGGGGCTCTTCTCTGCATGGAGCTTGTCGTGATTGTACACGTCACATTCCCATGAAGAGAGCCCTCTCTTAATGTATACTGTGTGCCTAGCACAGTAAGTGTCCAGACAACCAAGAAAACTAGGAAAAGACCACTGTTTCCCAGGGAAAACAGACAGGTAAACAGACAAATTGCTTTAGTAATTTAGAGCCAATGAATCAACACAGCACCATATCTATAGAACCACAATTTCATTGCCTAGAAAGCAATTTAGATATATACTGAAGACTTTCACCAAACTGCCAAAAGGAAATGAATCAATACATAAATAAAGTTAGGAGATGTATTTCTTTTCTTTTCCTTTCTATGTTCCAAACTGGATGATCCCTGCCTGTTGTAAACTGAATATTTTTGTCCCCCCCAAAATTCACAGGCCCAAACCCTGTAATCCAATAGGATGATGTTAGGAGGTGGCCTTTGGGAGGTAATCAGTTCTAGAGGAGGTTGTGGGAGTGAGGTCTTCATTAATGGGGATTAATGTCCTTGTAAGAGTCACAAGAGAGCTAGATTAAAGAAAAACACCAGTTGCTCAGTCGCTCAGTGGTATCCCACTCTTTGTGACCAAATGGACTATAGCCAGCCAGGTTCCTCTGTCCATGGAACTTTCCAGGAGGAATACTGGAGTGGGTTGCCATTTCTTCCTCCAGGGAGTCTTCTTGAGCCAGGGATCGAATCCACATCTCCTGCAGCTCCAGCACTGGCCAGTGCTTTTTTTTTTTTTTAACCACTGAGCCACCTGGGAAGCCCCAAAGCACTAGTTAGGAGAATATTATAGAAATCTCAACAAAAGACAAAGGAATAATAAAATAGGACAGGTTCCAGCTCCTTCTTTAATGTTGATCCTTTCTATTTCTCACTTTAAAGATAAAATTTATAATTGTAAATCAATTATCAGTTCAGTTAAATTGCTCAGTTGTATCCAACTCTTTGCAACCCCATGGACTGCAGCATGCCAGGCCTTCCTGTCCATCACCAATTCCCGGAATCTACTCAAACTCATGTCCATTGAGTTAGTAATGCCATCCAACTATCTCATCCTCTGTCATCCCCTTCTCCTCCTGCCTTCAATCTTTCCCAGCATCAGGGTCTTTTCAAATGAGTCAGCTCTTCGCATCAGGTGGCCAAAGTATTGGAGTTTCAGCTTCAACATCAGCCCTTCCAATGGACATCCAGGACTGATAGTCCAGGGGACTCTCAGAGTATTCTCCAACACCACAGTTCAAAAGCATCAGTTCTTCGGTGCTCAGCTTTCTTTATAGTCCAACTCTCACATCCATACATGACTACTGGAAATCAACTATACTTCAATTAAAAATTATAAAAAGACAAAATTTACAAAATGAGACAGGTAGCAGTAAAAAAAAATAAAGTAAGCTGGAAGACTATGTGTTTGTGGCAAAACTCTACAGTAACCCCTGTGATTCCCAGTTCTTGATATTCATACCCTGTGTGAGTCCCCTCTCATTTAGGCTGAGTGCCAGACCTGTGGCTTGCTTTAAATCAGTAGAATTAGGCAAGGATAATGGATGTTTTGGCCATCAGTATGTTTCATAGCATTGTGCCCTCTGCCATGCACAGAGACTAGCTACCTTGCCAGTCAAGGCCCCAGTTCTACAACCGCAAGGAACTGAATCTGGCCAACAACCACATGAGCTTGAAGGTGGATCCTTTCCTGGTTCAACCTTGAGATGAGACCTCAGCCTCACCCAGCATTTTCTTGCAGCTTTGGGAGACTCTGAAGCAGAGGACCCAGTCATTCCATATCCAGACTGTGCCCCACAGAAACCATGATATAACAATAATGTCTTGTTTTAAGCCTCTACTTTTGTTGTTATGTATCTACGCAGCAATAGATAATTAGTATGACATAGGAAAAAGGTAAGAAGGAAAAGACTGTAGAGACTAAACATGAACTACAGCTTCTCAGAGCTGGGCAGTACCCTGTGAATTATAACAGTAAACTGCCAGCAAAGGTCTGTCTGTACCCTTGGGTTTGGAGTTTGCTTACTTTTATTTTTTATTTTTATTTATTTTATTTTATTTTATTTTTGCTTTACAATACTGTATTCGTTTTGCAATACATTGACATGAATCAGCCACAAGTGTACATGAACTCCCAATCCTGACCCCCACCGCCCCCCTCCCGCCCCACACCTTCTCTCTGGATTATCCCTATGCATCAGTCCCAAGCATCCTGCATCCTGCATCAAACCTAGAC
>SJXQ01013195.1:165722-311404 GCA_006408695.1 Aepyceros melampus
CTCAAAAATACGCTATTTAAAATATTTGATGGATGAATAAAAGAAAATACTTCAGCAAGTTCCTGGGATCTAGTGTCTGAGGTCCAAAGTTGTATTGTAAGGACACCTGGCAGAGAACCCTGAGAATCTGGCTCTATGTCATACATGAGCAATTACAGTATTTCTTAGAGAAGAGCCATTTTTATCAGGTCCAGGAAGATCTTGTTGAATTCTGCTGCTGCTTCTGCTAAGTCGCTTCAGTCATAGCCGACTCTATGCGACCCTATAGATGGCAGCCTACCAGGCTCCCTTGTCCCTGGGATTCTACAGGCAAGAACACTGGGGTGGATTGCCATTTCCTTCTCCAATGCATGAAAGTGAAAAGTGAAAGTGAAGTTGCTCAGTCATGTCCAACTATTCGCCACCCCATGAACTGCAGCCTACCAGGCTTCTCTGCCCATGGGATTTTCCAGGCAAGAGTACTGGAGTGGGGTGCCATTGCCTTCTCCATGTTGAACTCTAGTCCATTGCAATTGAAAGAGAACACTGCTATGATTTTCTTTGTTCACTCCATCTCACCTAACTTTCATCCTGAGATGCATTTCTCCACTGAGTATTGTCTTCTGTCTTCTCAATGTTGAAAAGCAAAATATTAAACTGTAGAACACTACTTTATGTACTGGGATCCAGCCCCGGTTGGATCCAGGGTATCCTCAGGCAACGAGAGTCTGATAGAGAGATAAGAAAAGAATATTTTAGTTAAGAAAATAGAGGAGAGAAAGCAGCTGATATTCCTTGGTTTATGCAGAAAGCCAATAAAGCCCCAGCATAGGACTTGCTCTGTTCACGTAGGCTGCAGGCACCCTCTCAAATAGCTGAAGGTGCCCCACCTTGGGCACCTTCTTGAGTGGGTCTTAGCAGCCCAGGCAGGAAAGTGAACTCAGAGGGCCTCTGTGTTCCAGGGAATCAACCTGAAAAGGAAGGAGAAAGAAAGAACTACATAGGGAGACCAAGCTTCAGTGAGCAAGACCCATCACTTTATTTTCAGAGGGAGCTTTTATACCCTGAGTTGTACATTGAGCAAAGTGAAAAATGCAGAGTCAACTCAATATTCCATCAGTATTAACTTTTATCGATACCAGGTTTCTTCCTGCATAAGGTTTCGTAAACAAGGGTCTTATTTTTTTGTACATTATCTTCTGGCCTGGAGGCCTGTTGACATTTTATGACCCCTTTTGGATAAAGGTTGGTCAGTTAAAACACTTACTTTTACTTGAAATGTTTTTTCTTAAATTCCTTAGCCTGCATCACCCTTAAAGTACAGAGTTACATTTTTATGAGCAACGATTCAGTGGGTTACAGCAAAGAAAAGACTTATTAACTCAAAGTCTAATGTTGCTAATGTTAAGGCTACTACTTGTTTTTTCTACATCTTAACTATATGCACTCCCAGGAACACAATGGGTAAGGGATGTGGGAATTTGGCAGCATGCATTGGCTCAAAAATGTTGCAAGAGTCTGGATAAACCTGCCAAGTAAGCTAGAATGCTAACAGGGGGTTTGAATTGAAATACTCCTTTCATGCCCAGGAGATTTATCAACTAGAGCCCTAAGTTAATTTTTTCCAGAAAAAGGTGGTCGGGGATAGCCCCCTGTTAATGTCATAAGAGTTGGTGAAAGGCATAAAATAGTAAGACAGATTCTGGTTTTGGGGTAGATGCTCGAGCAGGTCCAGGGGGTTCCTCGAGTCCTGATCCGCCTTGCTCGCCAGGTCTCTCCACATGACCTTGTCATGGGTGGGATCTCTCGTGCTGGCTCCTGGCATCTATGAATCATTCTCTACACTCTTTGCTCTGGTGGCATG
The DNA here is from genome assembly GCA_006408695.1 of Aepyceros melampus. Classification (NCBI taxonomy): domain Eukaryota; kingdom Metazoa; phylum Chordata; class Mammalia; order Artiodactyla; family Bovidae; genus Aepyceros; species Aepyceros melampus. The sequence continues at coordinate 167,566 of SJXQ01013195.1, forward strand.
TGTGTGACCTGCCCTGTCACTGTTTATATCCCCAGACAGATTGTTCCATCAGGGTTTTAGGAAAATTGGCATCAAATCTGCAAAGACAGGCTTTTCAGTTCACTTCAGTTCAGTTCAGTCACTCAGTCATGTCCGACCCTTTGCAAACCCATGGATTGCAGCATGCCAGGATTCCCTGTCTGTCACCAACTCCCAGAGCTTGCTCAAACTCATGTCCATTGAGTCCATGATGCCAGGAGAAGGGGAATGACAGAGAAGGGGAATGAGGAGAAAGGGATGTACTCTGCCTTCAGTCTTTCCCAGCATCAGGGTCTTTTCAAATGAGTCAGTTCTTCACATCAGGTGGCCAAAATATTGGAGTTTCAGCTTCAGCATTAGCCCTTCCAGTGAATATCCAGGACTGATTTCCTTTAGAATGGACTGGTTGGATCTCCTTGCAGTCCAAAGGACTCTCAAGAGTCTTCTCCAACACTGCAGTTCAAAAGCATCAGTTCTTGGCACTCAGCCTTCTTTATAGTCCAGCTCTCACATCCATACCTGACTACTGGAAAAACCGTACCTTTGACTATATGGACCTTTGTTAGCAAAGTAATGTCTCTGCTTTTTAATATGCTGTCTAGGTTGGTGATAGCTTTGCTTCCAAGGAAAAAGCATCTTTTAATTTCATGGCTGCAATCACCATCTGCAGTGATTTGAGAGCCCAAGAAAACATAGTCCCGTCACTGTTTCCATTATTTCTCCATCTATTTGCCTTGAAGTGGTGGGACTGGATGCCATGATTTTAGTTTTTTGAGTGTTGAGTTTTAAGCCAACTTTTTCACTCTCCTCTTTCACCTTCATCACCAGGCTCTTTAGTTCCTCTTTGCTTTCTGCCACAAGGGTGGTGTCATCTGATATCTGAGGTTATTGATATTTCTCCCTGCAAGTTTCCATTCCAGCTTGAGCTTCATCCAGCCTGGCATTTGGCATAATGTATTCTGCATATAAGTTAAATAAGCAAGGTGACAATATACATTGACTGTATACTGACTGACATACTCCTTTCCCAATTTGGAACCAGTTTGTTTTTACATGTCTGGTTCTAACTGTTGCTTCTCAACTTGCATACAGATTTCTTAGGAGCCATGTGAAGTGATCTGGTATTCCCATCTCTTTAAGAATATTCCAGTTTATTGTGATCCACACACTCTGCTTTAGCGTAGTGTAGTCATTGAAGCAGAAGTAGATGTTTTTCTGGAATTCTCTTGCTTTTTCTATGATCCAACATATGTTGGCAATTTGATCTCTGGTTCCTCTGCCTTTTCTAGCCATTTAATAAATGTTAGTCAAATGAATGAATGAATGAATACTTTGGAAAATTCCAGAAAAATCATGAAAATAAATAAATTTTGTGCACAATCATCAAAGAATAAAAATATCTACAGGCCTTTATTTACAATCCTTACATTAAGCCTTACAACAGTGTACATGTTTAAATATGTAAATCTTTGATTTGCATTTGTAAATATTTTAAATTTAAAAACAAAATGAGACTTTTGAAATCCTCAATCAGAGATTCTCCTCAAATGGATAGTATTAGCAAATTAGGAATATCCTAAAGACTCTTCTTAATAAATTACTGATATCTGCATTCAGCTGGGTTGAAACAGCACTAATAACCAAATCATTTCTCTTGCAAAACTCTGCATAAAAAAATTAATGCACAGCCATGTTGGCAACTATTGTCACAAGCTTCAAGATGTCTAGAGAATGTTTCATTTTATGTTAATATAAACGCGTGAAAAATATTTTTCAGATTATCTGACATATGCTGAATTTCTCAACTGATGACTGAGACAGGAAGAAACCAGAGGTAATTTTTTTACACCTGAAAGAAAAAACAGGACAGAATTTCTTTGTTTTTTTCCTCTTTCTCCCCTGGGTGACATCTGCCAAGTAACAAAAAGTGTGTCTCACTTTGCAAAACTGAGCAGTGTCTACAAGAAAAAGCACAGAAGGGTAAACGTTGGTTTGCTAGGAAACAAGGAAGCCTGCATCCTTCCAAACTAGAACTTGCAGATACGTCTGTACCTAGAGGTTAGGGCCACCTTGCCAACTTCGCCAGCTATGACAGAAGTGACAGAGAAAGATCATCATGACCCTGCAGCTTATATTTTCTGTCCTGGAATCTGTTTTGTGTTATTGCTTTGAGCGTTTTTTTTTTAATGGTGTTGTGTTTTTCTATTTTCTACTCTCACTGCAATCCTTGAAAATTTATGAAGGACAACCACTGCATACTCATAAATGATTATAAGGTAGAAAAATTATTTTTCTTTAAATATATCAACCAAAGAGTTCTGTCTTTTTCAAGTTATTCTGAGAGGCTATGAGCTTATGCTAGTGATGGTGCCATTGTCCAGGGTGCATTTGCAGCTGCCCAGTGGGAATCTTTTTGGATTCTCTGCAACACTGTTTTGAACCTTTTTGAGGGTAGCAATGCTTTATCCTCTGAGAGTGTGTTTGATTTGGTATAAACAGTCCCTAGTCATTCAGAACTAAAGACATGAACCAGGTGAGTGGTCAAGTTGCATAACAATTTTCCATCCAAAGCTGAGATGGACTGCTGGGGAGAGCTATGTCCTGGGGCTTGGGAGCTTTCTACACCAGAAAGGGAAGCAGAATAGAAGTGGGTCTGAAATTGCAGTTTTCTTTCTTTTATTTTCCAAGATGTATGGCTTGTGGAATCTTTAGTTCCCCAGTGTTAATCGCTCAGTCATGCCTGATTCTTTGCAATACTATGGACTGTATAGCCCACCAGGATCCTCTATCAGTGAAATTCTCCAGGCAAGAATATTGGAGTGAGTTGCCAAATCCTTCTCCAGGGGATCTTCTTGAGCTACAGACTGAACCCGGGTTTCCTGCATTGCAATCAGATTCTTTACCACTGAGCCACCAGGGAAGCCCTCTTAGTTCCCCAACCAGGGATCAAACCTGGAATCTCAGCAGTGAAAGAATCCTAACCACTGGGGTGCCAGGAAAGTCCCAGAAATTGCAGTTTTCTAATGTGACTGCTAGATGGGGTGTCAACACAATTTCAAAAATGTCCACATTCCAGGAATGTTTGCAGCATTGAAATTGGTGTCTAACTTACCATGAAGAATGCTTTTAAGGAAATGTTCATGTATGCCTTTTTAATTAATCTTTTTAAAGCAAAAATCATATAGTGCTAGCCATTCTTTATCCTACAAATTTCACCAATATTAGTTCATAAAGCTACATAACTCTAGGAGACCTATTCTGTCATTAACTCCATTTTACAGATGAGAAAACTGAGGTCAAATAACTTATTCAAGTTCAAACAACAAGCATTGTTTTTCAGTAATCTCCCACTCAAGTTCAGCTCCAGAGCATTTAATATGCTTCTATGTGGCATTGATTTCACTGTTTTATGGCTGTGCCTCCTATGCAGCATGAATTTCCTAGGGTGAACCTCTGCCTCCCAATTCATGCTTTTTCCTCAATCTGGGTATATCAGACAAGTTCTATCAAGAAAATGGGTACTTCAAGCCAGGAGATTTAATATGAGAATCAGGAGCTTCCACACCATTAGAAGAGCCTATAAATGCAGAACAGGAAGGGCTCTGGAAATCTTCAGGAAACTGGGAACCTGCAGACACGCCAGCAGTCTGTGGCTGCCTCCACACGGCACATCGCACATCTGCCAAAGCACACTTGACTTTTGCATCGACTGGAAGAACACAAAGATATACACAAGTATATTCTCCAAGGTCTGATTGGAGGACTTCTAACCAGCAGTCGTGCTAGTAAACATTCTGGAAAACGTAGCTCCCATGTATATAGCTCCTGCCTGATAAGGGAGAACATAGAAGGGAGCAGTGATGCTCGTTGCTGACAGGCCTGCTGGAAGTCAGGGAAAGTTTGTTCTAAAACAATCGATATTATGGCTCACTAAGCAGGCCAGATAATGAAAGGTCTATACGTTAGCCTCAGTGTCAGAGAATCAATATTTATTAGTTATGTGTCCTGGACCAGCAATGGAACAGGTGCCATGGGAGATGTTAGATTTACAACCACCTTCCATATTTTAATATTGATTTGACTATAAGTCTGGGATGGCCAATTCCTCCCTCTTTAAATTCAATAGAAAATTGTGTGAGTCCTGATCTTAAGCAGGAGTGAATAAATAGAATGGAAAGAAAAATGGAAACATGTAAATTGGTTTTTCTCTTCCCTGACTCTCTGTGTGACTGCTTTCAAGCCACATTTTTCAAAGTGCTATTTCTCATATTTAAAAGCACAGGAAAGTGGCAAAGGGAAATGCCTGTTTTTACCAGCTTTTAAAGAGCATGGAAGTTAAAGCTTTAAGTATTTATGGTTTTAATTTTAAGCTCAGAGGCAATACAGTGACCTAGAAAGGCTAATGCTTCATGGTATAAAGTTTGAAAAATATTCAGCTGAATGAATATTCAGCTGGGAAACTCCCTTTGGAGATGGAAAAATGCATTTGTTAAATTACACTCTCTCTCTCTGATTTTATTTGGAAAGTCATTCACTAGGGTAAATATATATATCAGCAACCTAGACCCAAGTTTTGCTAAGCACCCACCTAATACTTCTTCCAAATTACATTGCATGGGTTGTAATGCAGGAAACATGACATGGCAATAATTTAAATCCAACATAGAGACTAGTTTCAATTTGTTACGATGTCCAGTGAGATTATATAATCACATTAGAGAGGCAATTGAAATGTTTCTATGCATTGCTCTATATTTTCATTAATGACTTTCTTTGTGGTCACTCATGAGATTCAAGACAGAAAGATCTTGAAAGAGCTGTGGTCAGATCCATCTCTACACTGGATGGGACACCTTTGCAGAAGTAAAACAATTATGGTTATTATTACAGTTTACATCTGTGTAATGACAATGCTTTCATGTTATGTCACTGTTCCTTACAACATGTCTAGTTCAAAGGAATGGTATCTAAATCACATAAAATTCCATTGTAGAATTCCAAATGAGGTTAAGAAAAGTATAGAGTTTCTCATCAAATCAGAGACAAAATATCAGTTTCAGAGGGAGATAGATTTCAGGAGAGCTCATTTAAACAGAACAGGAAGAAATAAATAAATAACAGGTACAACTGTGTTGAGTGTATTGAACACCATGTACTTCCCTGAGAACTTGAGCCTTTATGAACTCATTTATCCTCCCATCAACCTCTGCAGGTACATTTATTTATAGCTCTGCTTTAGAGATGGGGAAGCAGAGAAACAAAAGCGGTAAACTGGTCCAAGATCACATAGCTGATAAAGGGCCAGCCTTACTCCATATGCCTCATGTTGAGTCTCTTGATAAAAGCAGAATCAGAAGAATGAAACAAAATTTTGCCCTGCAGTAGAATCAGACTATACTCCCCACTACACCTCATAGAGGCTGTTCACCCAAATGGGTCAATCCTTTTCCTTTTGTTTTGGCAACTGTTTTAGCTCCAGATTGTGTCGCTCTCTCCCCTGCTATTCTTATTTAACTCCTGATTTTAATGTACCTGTAGGACAAAGTTCCCAAACATAGTTCTCCAACCAGTGACATCAATGCCACCTATTCTCAGGCCCCACTCCAGACTGAAAGTGAAAGTGAAAGTCACTCTATCGTGTCTGACTCTGCAACCCCATGAAATATGCAGTCCATGGAATTCCCCAGGCCAGAATACTGGAGTGTGTAGCTGTTCCTTTCTCCAGGGGATCTTCCCAACCCAGGGATAGAACCCAGATCTCCCACATTGAAGGCATATTGTTTACCAGCTGAGACACCAGGGATGCCCAAGAGTACTGGAATGGGTAACCTATCCCTTCTCCAGCGGATCTTCCTGACCCAGGATTCAAACTAGGGTCTTCTGCATTGCAGGTAGATTCTTTACCAGCTGAACTACCAGGGAATTAACTGAATTAAAATTTCTGGGAGTGGGGCCCAGTCACACAAGCTGTAATAACCTCTCGATGGCATCTTAATACAGGTGAAATTTTGCAACCACTGTGGGTGATCCACCTTCATGGCCTCTGAGTTCCCTGAATTCCTCTTACTGGGTGAGCTTTCTCCACTTAGCCTCAGGCACTCCCTCCTATGGCCATCATCAAGTCCTTCCCCAGCACACTTCCAAATCTCAGTGTCATGCATTTGCTGTCTGAACACCACCTGTGTCTTTCCATCTCACTCTTGCTTGTACCCGGAATTCTCCTTCTACCCCACTGTAACCTCTAGCACACTGCTTCTACCAGCTTGCACTCTGCTTCTACCAGCTTGCACTGTCCCTCATCCCCTCACAACCTCTCTTTCTTCCTTGAAGAGTGAGTGTTAGTTGCTCAGTTGTGTCCAACTCTTTGCAACCCATGAACTGTAGCACACCAGGCTCTTCTGTCCATGGAATCTCCAGGCAAAAATACTGAAGCTAGTAGCCATTCCTTTCTCCAGGGGATCATCCGGACCCAGGATTCTAACCCAGGTCTCCTGCATTGCAGGTAGATTTTTCCTGTCTATGTCACCTTCCTTACCTAGCTTAAATTCCATGATTCAGTTCAGTTCAGTCACTCAGTCATGTCCGACTCTTTGCGGCCCCATGAATCTCAGCACGCCAGGCCTCCCTGTCCATCACCAACTCCCGGAGTTCACTCAGACTCACGTGATGCCATCCAGCCATCTCATCCTCGGTCGTCCCCTTCTCCTCCTGCCCCCAATCCCTCCCAGCATCAGGGTCTTTTCCAATGAGTCCACTCTTCGCCTGAGGTGGCCAAAGTCCTGGAGCTTCACCTTTAGCATCATTCCTTCCAAAGAAATCCCAAGGCTGATCTCCCTCAGAATGGACTGGTTGGATCTCCTTGCAGTCCAAGAGACTCTCAGGAGTCTTCTCCAACACCACAGTTCAAAAGCATCAATTCTTCTAAGTCTGGCTTGGAGAATTTTGAGCATTACTTTACTAGCGTGTGAGATGAGTGCAATTGTGCAGTAGTTTGAACATTCTTTGGCATTGCCTTTCTTTGGAATTGGAATGAAAACTGACCTTTTCCAGTCCTGTGGCCACTGCTGAGTTTTCCAGATTTGCTGGCAAATTGAGTGCAGCACTTTCACAGCATCATCTTTCAGGATTTGAAACAGCTTAACTGGAATTCCATCACCTCCACTAGCTTTGTTCGTAGTGATGCTTTCTAAGGCCCACTTCACTTCACACTCCAAGATGTCTGGCTCTAGATTAGTCAACACATCATCATGATTATCTGGGTCATGAAGATCTTTTTTGTACAGTTCTTCCATGATTAATTATTATAATCACTCTCTCAGGAAGATCCTCAACTCCCTGGTCCTTTCTCATGTGGCTGACCTCACTGGTGAAATTATAATCATGGTTAAATCTAATTCTGCCTACTCTGCACCTGTGTTGCAAAACATGCTTGAACAAAAATACAAAAGCAAACTGACTCTTCTCTCTTTAAATTCGTGGCCATGTGTACCTGAAGTTGGTCCTGATGCTGCCTGGCCATCATCCCCAGTCCACTTTCTGCCCCACTCACCTAGATGACAGTCACACCTTCTCGTCTCTCCTCAAAGATCTAACACCTTCACCTTGCTTTCACTTTCAACTCATGACCTCACTTTATGTTTCACTGAGAAATTAGGAACATTCAGCAGGAACTTCCTTGGATTTATCATCTGCCTTTTTGCATCTGTAGCCAATGCTTTCCCTCCCTCCCTACTTGTTTCTAGAGTCAGTCCCTCTGCTTCTTCACTAGATTATTGCTACTCAAAGAGTGGTCCCTGGTCCAGCAGCAGTGATATCATCCCTGAAAGCTTCTGAATCATACAGAATCCCAAGCACCATCATTCCACCAGATAACTCTTATACAATCTCCGATGACGCCCATGCTGCCAAACTCAGTGGTTAATTCTCAGTCCTCATCTTTCTCCACCAATAAGCAGTATTTTACAGTTGAGTTTCTCCTTTTTGAAGTATTTTGTCCACTGGCCTATCAGTTTTCTTTCTTTTTATTCCAGTGCCATTGCTGGCTTTTCAATCTCCTTTACAGGTTTCTTTTCTTTTTCCTGTCTTCTTACACTGAGTGCCTTGAACTCAGTTCTTTGTCATCTTGTCCATATCCATTCTTTTTTCTCAGTGATTTAATACAGTCCTTGGATTTAAATGCAAGCCATGTGCTGACAACTCCCAGATGTATATCTCCAGCCCAGACGTCTATCCTGAACTCAAGCATGTGGTGATGCTCATGTCCCTACTAGTCATTTGGTGCCTGACAGACATCATAAACCCAACAGGTATAGAACAAACTCCTGACCATCCCCCAGAGACCTGCTCTACCTCCTGCCTTCTCTATCTAACAACAAATTCTCCATCGTGGAAAGTCCCTTGACAACTCTCTTTCCCTCTCATAATCCATTAGGAAATAATGTTAATTTTATCTCCAAAATATGTCTAGGCTCTCACTGCTTCTCACCCTCTCCACTGTTACCATGCTGGTCCAGGCCATCTTCATTTCTAATTGTGCAACTTTAGTAGCGTCTGAATGAGTCTGCCTATTTCTATCTTGCCCCTTTACAGCCCATTATCAAAAAGCAGCCAGTACTTTCTACCCTCCTTATCTCTTCATTAGTTTTATTTTCTCCATAACACCACTACCTAACATTATATGCTTTGTATATACTTACTTATTGTCTGTCTTCCACATTGCAGTGGAACATCAAAGAGTGAGCATTCTTCTCTTTCTGTTGCTGCTATAGTCCAGCACCTATAGCATTCTTTTAAAACAACAGCCATAGCATGTTTTTCCTTGGCTCAAAACCCTACAGTAGATTCTACTCAGAGGAAAATCACAAGTTCTCCCAGTGGCTGCAAAGTATTGCATGACCTGGCTCCATGATTACTCTGAGACTTCATATGATTCCTTTTGCTCACACTGCAATAAGTCATATGGGGTTTCTTGCTATATTGTTTTTTAATCACACTATACTTGCCTTTGTCTACAGCCTTCCCTAGTTCCAGCTGTTCCCTCTGCCTGGAACGCTTTTCTACTTGATTCACTCACCTTCTTAGACTTACCTTGACTACTTCCAAGTTGAGACCGGAGTCCCTTTGAACAAATCCTCTCTACCTTCTATTTGTTTCCATCATATGCATATATTCTAAGGTACTAAGTACTTTACTTATTTCTTATATTTGTGTTTAGTATCCCTTCTGTCTGGCTAGAACACAATCTGCAGAAGGACCTTTGACTATTGTATCCAAACTGCTTCAAACATTGTGTGGTACATGCTAATAGATGTTTAAAGAATAAATGGGTGGCTGACTGAGAGGATGAATAGTGTGCTTGTGCCTTGTAGATACAACTTGAAAAAAACACCAAAGAGGAGGGAAAAGAGGTTACCTGAAAGCCAAGCCAGTTTTGGATTTACCATTGCTACCTGTGAACATAGAAAAGTCACCAAAACTTTTTCAGCTTCAGCTTCCATATCTATCAAGGGAGAATTGTGGTATCTATTTTATCAGCTTTTATTTTTTTTTGAGATAATGTTTGAGAAAATGCTTGAAAATCAAAGTGTTTTATAAATAGGGGTCCATATAAACTAATCTAAACTAGAACACTTTTGAGAGTAGAATAGGATACTCTTAATAATTATAACCGAGTGACCAGTGAAAACCAGTAGGTGGTCATCTTAGATATATCAAATTCATTTGAATTCACCTTCAAAATATACACCTAGAATCTCATAATTTCCATCACCACTACCGCTCCTACCTTAGTCCAAGCCATCATCTTTTTTTCACCTGGTCCCTGCAATAACCTTCTATCTTATCCACCCTAATTCCCTATAAAGTGTCCTCACCTGCTCACTCTGAGTCATGCCATTAAATATACATCAGATCAAGTCACTCCTCTGCTTCCAGTGGTCCAAGGGCTTTGCCTCTCCTCAGGAGCTCAACTACTTAGCATAACCAAATGATCCATTTTATCATTGACCTTCCCTCCAGTGACTACTTCTCCTTCTTGCTCACCAGAGCTCCTGGCTATTTCTCCAACGTGGCAAGCATGCTCCTACCTCAGGGCCTTTGCACTTACTATTTTCTCTGCCTGAAAGTCCTTTCTCTGCCTATTCACGTCTCCATCCCCCTCACCTCCCTGCTTAAACACCACGTTATCACCCATATAATAAAATGATAAGTCCTCTGTCTGAACCGCATGCCACCAGCACTTTCTACTCCTTATCTCTTCACTAGTTTTCCTCCATAGTATCTATCATTACCTAACATTATATGCTTTTTATATACTTACATATTATCTGTCTTCCACATTGGAATGCAATAGCAAAGAGTGAAAACTCTGCTTTTTCTGTTGCTACAGCCCAACACCTAAAACCAGGTCTAGCACCTAATCAGGAATCTGACATTTGCTGAATAAATGAATACATGAAAGAAATTGAAAGCATAATTAAATGCAAGTCAGATATGGGTCAGCTTGTATAAAGAAATCACGGCCAAGCTAGGGTATCCTGGTGCATTGGGGTCTTGATAAATTCCTCTCTAAATGTTTTCACAGTGTAAGGCCTCCCTTGATGTGATTTGGTATGTGGGGAAGAGGCTATTAAGACAGCCGTGGTGGTGAGGTAGACGAGAAATGGCAGAAAGCACAGGGTGTGCCAGCTGATGTTACTCCGCTTGAGTTCATGCAGACATTTAAACAATGCAAAGTGCCCCGTGGCATATTCTCATTTTAAAAGAATCCAACATATGAATTCCTTCTCTAATTTGGACTACCGTAAGAACAAATCTCTTAATACAATGCAAAGTCACAAATGAAGAGGTAGCATAGGGATGATATACTTCTTGGTTGATTTCATAGTTTAATTTAGGTATTTTACCTAAGAACAGCCTTACACAGAAAGATTATGTGCAATACATGAGAACAACATAAAGGGGAATGGCTTTAATTCTACAACAAGAGGCTTCTTTAAAAGATCTGGTTTCTAAATTTGTGACTTTATTACACAAAACAGCTTACTGGAAATGAAATTGTCACTTTAAATAACACTGAAAAAGCAGTTAAATGATGTCTTTTTCACTGGAGTTACTTTGCACATGGACCTTGTTTAATTTTAGATTTAGGAAGAATGAAATACTTAAAGACTTAGTTAAATAATACTGTGCATATCCAGTCATTTCAATTGTTTTATAAGATTTACAAGTATGAGAATTTATTTAAAATCTCCCTTTTCAAAACTGACATAGATTTTACAGTCAAATACGAACAATACCCTTCACCAAAAGATGAAGATAAGAGAATCAAAGTGAGTGAAAGAGAAAGTGAGTGAATATATAAATTTGGGGGTCAGGATAGTGGTAGATGGAGTAAAGAGATGTCACTTCAATATAATCCCAAATTCCTAAAGAAGAAGATATGGTTTCAGAGTTTGAGGAGGCTATTTTAAAAGAAAGAATATTGAGAAGTAAACTAAAAATCATAGGGGTCAAGTTAAACTGTTTATATATGCTTTAACAAGTTAAGTCCAGAGAAGGCAATGGCACCCCACTCCAGTCCTCTTGCCTGGAAAATCCCATGGATGGAGGAGCCTGGTAAGCTGCAGTCCATGGGGTCGCAAAGAGTTGGACACGACTGAGTGACTTCACTTTCACGTTTCACTTTCATGCATTAGAGAAGGAAATGGCAACCCACTCCAGTGTTCTTGCCTGGAGAATCCCAGGGATAGGGGAGCCTGGTGGGCTGCCATCTATGGGGTCGCACAGAGTTGGACACGACTGGAGCGACTTAGCAGCAGCAGCAGCAAGTTAAGTCACACACGTGTATTTTTATGTGACTAGATTATGTTACTAGATTTAAATCTATAAAATGTGCTAGAAACCAAGCATGTTAATTTTCCTTTTTTCTTGGGTTTATATTCAGAAAGCTTTCATCTGTAGTACCTTTCAATGTAATAGTTTTGTGAGGATTTGGTGACATGGATGTACATGTACATAGGTATACATGAGTATTTTAAGTTGTTAGCAAATGACCAAGTTATTCTACAAAGCATTTATAAGGACAACACCTCAAGTTGTCCTAAGTTTAGTGTAATAATCGAATCAAACATAGCAACTTAAAATTTCCAAATTCTATAATGCATGGTAATCAACTGTTCAGGAAATTAATATAATTAATATAATCACCAGGTAAATTTCTGTTGTTCAGAATGAAGAAGAAATAAGTCATCATTATCATTGTATTTGTGGCAAGGCATTTTCCCCTCAATAATGAAGACTACCCTCAATGTATAACTGATACTGAGGACTTTTAAAAGAATGGACTTTAGTTAGTTCAGTTCAGTTCAGTCACTCAGTCGTGTCCAACTCTTTTCGACCCCATGAACTGCAGCATGCCAGGCCTCCCTATCTATCACCAACTCCCGGAGTCCATCACCAACTCCGCCCAAACCCATGTCCATCGAGTCAGTGATGCCATCCAACCATCTCACCCTCTGTCGTCCTCTTCTCCTCCTGCAATTAATAAAACCATGAATATCCAACACTTGATTGACCTATGTATTATAGCAAAGCTAAAACTCAGTTATCCAGAGCTATATCTGAATCCAGTTCATCTTGCAGGATCCATTAGGAATTTGCTTAATTTAAAATGTTTTCTAGTTTCTTAAGAAATCATATGGTCAGGATGGATAAATGTTGATACTTGCTTTGAAAACTCTCCAGACTAAAATTATGTTAGCCAAGCTCTCTCTGTCGCACAGAATTATGGCCCTTGAAGATCCCTGTGCACCTCATGTCCACTGAGTCAGTGATGCCATCCAACCATCTCACCCTCTGTCGTCCTCTTCTCCTCCTGCAATTAATAAAACCATGAATATCCAACACTTGATTGACCTATGTATTATAGCAAAGCTAAAACTCAGTTATCCAGAGCTATATCTGAATCCAGTTCATCTTGCAGGATCCATTAGGAATTTGCTTAATTTAAAATGTTTTCTAGTTTCTTAAGAAATCATATGGTCAGGATGGATAAATGTTGATACTTGCTTTGAAAACTCTCCAGACTAAAATTATGTTAGCCAAGCTCTCTCTGTCGCACAGAATTATGGCCCTTGAAGATCCCTGTGCACCTTAATGGGTCCAGAGCTCCTTCTTGAGAAACATTTGGACTCCTGCTCAGATCGTGCCGCAGTATTCACAGTGGCGGGATGGTCTTCCACTCACCATGTGTTCCCTCGGCTTCTGACCTTCTCCACAGCCTCCCACTTGGTTGCTGATGAGCATATCATTTCCTCTTTTGTCAGCCATACAGAATTCTGCAGGCTAGGGTCTTGTCAGAAAGCGTAATCTCAAACTTGCCTCTCCTCCTAACTCTGAGCAAGAGTGCAGCAACCAGCAATGGTATTTATTGTGTGTGGCTTAAACAGTGTGAAGTTTTTCTTCTAGGTGCTTTATACTTTTTCCCTCTGATGAATAATAGCTTAAGCTTTGTGTCAGGGTGCTATTCCAAACCATTCACACGTATCAACTAATTTCATCCTAAGAATAAGTCTGTGAAGTGGATAATATCATTACTCCTACTGTATAGATGACTCCACTGAGCCAGAGGGATAAAGCACTTTGTTCAATCATACATATTCAGAAAGTGGCAATGTGGGGGTCCAAACTCAGGCAATTTGTCTCCAAAACCCATGCTCTTAATCCTTGCACTATACCATATACAACTAGCCATACACTTATACCAAAATATGCAAGTCCCTTGGAACCGTGTCTTTATTTAGCTTTGCTTTGGCATCAAAACACCTATTGTATTGATGGTCATCTTAAGAAGTAGTTTTATAAAACTTAGCATTGGACATGTTGAAAGATACTGCTCTGAATATACAGTACTATGGCATACCAACTACCCTTTGAAGTGAAGTGAAGTCACTCAGTCGTGTCTGACTCTTTGCGACCCATGGACTGTAGCCCACCAAGCTCCTCTGTCCATGGGATTCTCCAGGCAAGAATACTGGAGTGGGTTGCCATTTCCTTCTCCAGGGGATCTTCCTGACCCAGGGGTCGAACCCAGGTCTCCCACATTGCAGGCAAACGCTTTAACCTCTGCACCACGAAAAGGAATTTCTCAGGTGTCAAAAACAAACATATCAAAAAAGCTGTGCTTTCATCATGTGAACGTTAATCCAGTCTCATAATTTACTGTATTTATCCCTTTATTCCAGCCCCTGGAAATCTCCAAACCTAATTCTTACTCCACCTCTATCTCTCATCTTTGTCCTCTTTGTATTTTGTGCACTGACTCTGTCTACTATTCAGCCTTATTTCCCTGCATTTATCTTCCTTGTGCTGTTATTTGTGCCTCTTTGAATCACTTCAAATGCAGTTTTAAGAGCAAGCCTTGAAAATGAATTATCATTATTACTAAATAGATCCAGTAAAGATGGAATATGCATGTTGACAGAGAGGTACACTATTCTGGTGTGTGTGAAATGTCACCTGTACCTACACTTGCCTAACAAACATTTTAGGGTCAAGAGCTAGAGATAACTGCTCGCTATACTTCCACCTCATAGCTCAGTTGGTAAATCATCTGCCCGCAATGCAGGAGACTCAGGTTCGATTCTTGGGTTGGGAAGATGCCCTGGAGAAGGAAATGGCAACCCACTCCAGTATTCTTGCCTGGAGAATTCCATGGACAGAGCAGCCTGGCAGGCTACAGTCCACAGGATCACAAGAGTTGGACACGACTTAGGAACTAAACCACCACCACCACATACTTCCACCTCTGAGTTCAGACACTCAGGTTTCCGCTTATTCAGTAGAGGTGTTCAGACTTTAGGTTTACATCCACAAACTGAAGGGAGATGAAGAAATTTGAGAGTCAAACCTTAGATCTGGCTTAGAAACAAATGGAAAAAGAACAGAGCCCATTTCAAGACCATAGAGGTAAGGAGGAGCTCTGGAAACATAGAAACAAAAGAAAAAGGTGATAGTCTGGTTTCCAATTTATAAGTAATGATTAACCAAGGACTCTTGGAATAAGCCATCCAGTCTGGGCTTTCCAAGAATAAACTGAATTATATACATTAAAAGAAATACCTTCAAAGGCCTCTCCCAGCACCTAGAACCCAATATTGGAGATTCTTTTGAACTAATATGAAAACACTGTTAGTGGGAAGGGCCTCTATTATGTGACCTTATTGACTAATATAGTTAGTTAACTTTCCCAAGACCTTGCTGACATTAGCTGAATGGATTAGAGTTTTGATGAAAGTGAGAAAACAAAAGAAACAAGAGGTAATCTTAAGCATGGGGCCCTTCAGAGAAATACTAGAGTGAGTGACATCTTTATCGGGAGGAGTTGACAAAGGAGAGAAATATTGAGTGCAGTTGTGATCCACTGAGTTTTTGGTGCCTTCGGAACATGTGAGTAAAGAGACTGAAAACCGTTTGGTTATATGCAGCAGACACACCTCCCTTTATTCCAGCCCCTGGAAATCTCCAAACCTAATTCTTACTCCACCTCTATCTCTCATCTTTGTCCTCTTTGTATTTTGTGCACTGACTCTGTCTACTATTCAGCCTTATTTCCCTGCATTTATCTTCCTTGTGCTGTTATTTGTGCCTCTTTGAATCACTTCAAATGCAGTTTTAAGAGCAAGCCTTGAAAATGAATTATCATTATTACTAAATAGATCCAGTAAAGACGGAATATGCATGTTGACAGAGAGGTACACTATTCTGGTGTGTGTGAAATGTCACCTGTACCTACACTTGCCTAACAAACATTTTAGGGTCAAGAGCTAGAGATAACTGCTCGCTATACTTCCACCTCATAGCTCAGTTGGTAAATCATCTGCCCGCAATGCAGGAGACTCAGGTTCGATTCTTGGGTTGGGAAGATGCCCTGGAGAAGGAAATGGCAACCCACTCCAGTATTCTTGCCTGGAGAATTCCATGGACAGAGCAGCCTGGCAGGCTACAGTCCACAGGATCACAAGAGTTGGACACGACTTAGGAACTAAACCACCACCACCACATACTTCCACCTCTGAGTTCAGACACTCAGGTTTCCGCTTATTCAGTAGAGGTGTTCAGACTTTAGGTTTACATCCACAAACTGAAGGGAGATGAAGAAATTTGAGAGTCAAACCTTAGATCTGGCTTAGAAACAAATGGAAAAAGAACAGAGCCCATTTCAAGACCATAGAGGTAAGGAGGAGCTCTGGAAACATAGAAACAAAAGAAAAAGGTGATATTCTGGTTTCCAATTTATAAGTAATGATTAACCAAGGACTCTTGGAATAAGCCATCCAGTCTGGGCTTTCCAAGAATAAACTGAATTATATACATTAAAAGAAATACCTTCAAAGGCCTCTCCCAGCACCTAGAACCCAATATTGGAGATTCTTTTGAACTAATATGAAAACACTGTTAGTGGGAAGGGCCTCTATTATGTGACCTTATTGACTAATATAGTTAGTTAACTTTCCCAAGACCTTGCTGACATTAGCTGAATGGATTAGAGTTTTGATGAAAGTGAGAAAACAAAAGAAACAAGAGGTAATCTTAAGCATGGGGCCCTTCAGAGAAATACTAGAGTGAGTGACATCTTTATCGGGAGGAGTTGACAAAGGAGAGAAATATTGAGTGCAGTTGTGATCCACTGAGTTTTTGGTGCCTTCGGAACATGTGAGTAAAGAGACTGAAAACCGTTTGGTTATATGCAGCAGACACACCAGGGTGCTCTGGAAATAAGTTTAGAAATGGTCAGTTTAAGGATTTGCTTTCAAGGGAGTGAAAGAGAGCATCTAGGGGTGGATAGACATTTAGGTAGAGAAGAAAGAGATCCAGAACAGAGCCCTGAGGGGTAGATGAACTGGCCAGAAAGAGAGACAGAAACCAGTGGGATATACGGGAAGTCAAGGCCCAGCGTGTGTCTCTGTGACCTGGCTCCGTCCTCCCCGGGAGGACCCTGCAGCATATGTGAGGCTCTCAGAGGACCACTCGGAGGACACAGTGGACTCCGCAGCTCTGGGAGCCATGGAAGGAAGAAGTATTGTCTGAGACAGAAAGGCCTTCAGAAAGGAAAAACATCAGGAGCAAAGGCATGCAGGTAAACTGTCTGCGAGGCAAGTTTATAAAAGTACAGACAGTTTGCCTTTGTTGGAGAATAAAATGTGAGAGAAAAGCAGAAGTGAGGAGAGACTCTTATTCACTTAGCAAACCAGGCTCAGCCTGGGCTCCACACCGTCCTAAGGATCCTCCATAGAGGAACACTGAATCCTCCTCGCAATCCCAGAAGCAGCGGTGACGAGAATCCTCTTTACAGAGGAGGGAGTGGAGTTTAAGGAGGGGAGGTAGGTTGTGTGAAGTCTCCACCAGCAGCAGACAGAACGGGCCTCCACACCCAGACAGTCTGGCTCCAGAGTTGATGTTCTTAACCACCTTACCCTGCAGCTTCCGCAACACAGAGCTAGGAAGAAAGAGGGAAATAGTAGGCACCCAAGAGCATGTTTCTCGAAGGAAGATTCTGTGTGGAGAATAATGCCAAAGGGTTGGGTGGGAGTGGTTCCCATGCTGCATGGAATTTGAGGTCCCTCTCGTGTTTTGTGGCACTACGTGGACTTCTGCAGTATTCGGTGTCCCTGGATCCTGTCGCCTTCAGATCTCAATTTCCCCCTCAATAAAAGCCACCATGGAAACTTCCCTGATAATCAGCTTCCAGTAGTGAACACTCCACGCTTCCATTGCAGGTGGCCTGGGTTTGATACCTGGTCAGATCCTACATGCTACAACTAAGACCCAGTGAAGCCAAAATAAATAAATAAGCAGATAAAGGTTAAGCATACATCCTTAAAAATACCACCGTGATCCTGGGAGGATTTATGACCCACTCACTACCTAGGAAAATTCCTTGGCCCCTTCCAGAGGAGCGTTATTACTATTCCTGCCATTGTTATTCACGATTATGCTAATGATGCCTTTTATCAGCTTCAGACCAAAAAAAGGAACCTGTGCATTTATTCAAAGAGTATACAACCTAAATGAAAATGAGAACGTGTTGTTTCTTCACATCCTACTTGGAGAATGTGCTTAAAAAGAAAATAGCATTTTAACAGCAAGTAAAAGAAGCATTTCATTGCTCTTCAAACAGTCACGCTTATACAATTACCTGCTTACCTCCATCTGAAATTACCACTAGGAGTGTACTCCTTTACTCATGCATTTAATCTGTGGCTTTTCAGCTGCTGTTTGACAAAACACTTGGCTTTCAATGTGCCCCTTCAATCCCGTGTTTGGCCATCTGAAAAGACTTATTTTTCCAAAGATGGAAAAACTCTATTAAAGAGAAAAGTCCCAAGTGTATATCTATAACTTTCACCGGACCCTGGTGATATTTGCATGCATCATGGTAAGACCAACAAGCTGCCAAGTGACTGGGAACAAGGAGGCCAACTCCAGGGAGACCTGGGTGCAGCTTCTGCTCAGTGGGGACACGGTGTGCTCAGCAGGACATGGCCAGACCTCACATTCCGGGACTTCAGGAGTTGATTAGTACAGAAAGTCAGTGTCAAATATAAACCGAAGTGCTCTTCATAAATCATGTGAGGTAAGGATGCTGCCATTTCCAGTAGCCTGACAAAAATCCCCTTAATGCACGTCAGCTGTCTGTCCTGCTCGATGGAAGGAAAACAAGGGCTCTCTAGGGCAAAATCATCAGATATCCAAAGCTCTCTCTCTCTCTCTCTTCCTCCCTGCCCCTCTCCAGCCTCTCTATTTCTGGGTCTTTTAGCATTCCTCCTTGACAGAAATCACTAGGCCTAACCAGCTTCCCTGAATCCACACTGTGAAGAACTGGTGACCCGGCATTTACAGACTGACAGACCCAATTAAGTTTGGGCTAAAATCAATTCACACCAGTGTTATTTCAGCTTCAAGTTAAACCCCGTTATGAACTTTCTCTGGAACACACATACACCTTTTAAGGTATTTTTTTTCTAGATATCAGCAAAGAAATAAGAGGTCTTAGGAAGTTGTAGTGCAGAAGTTCCTGAGATCAGAGGAGACCACTTGACGGCCTCCCACCAAGGGAAACCTGACTGTCAGTTTATGGACGACAGAGGTGGGTGGCTTCAAGGAGACAGTGTGGAGTCTCCCCACAGGTAGAAAAGGACAAGGTGGTCTTCAGGAATTGCCTTCCAACCTCCTCCAGCTGATGAATAACTGTTTCAAGAAGTAATTGCTAAGGACAAAAAAGCCTGTCCTGTTCATTTACCATCCCCTCTTAGAACCACATCCTGCTTTATCCATGGTCTTATGGGCACACAGCTTCCCAGGGGCCCTGCTTTTATGCAGAAGGAAAACTTAACCCCTCCCTGATTGCACCACTGAACCTAATCTGTGTTCCCCTCTGTCAGCTTCTCCCATCACAGATATGAATGCCTTTAACTTGCATATTTAACATACTGATCTTTGTGTTTTTGGAATTGAGCTTTCCTTCTCTGATAATAAGCAATATGCACTGCTGCTGCTGCTGTTCAGACGCTAAGTCATGTCCAACTCTGTGACTCCATGGACTGTAGCACACCAAGCTCCTCTGTTCATAGGATTTCCCAGGCAAGAACACTGGAGTGGCTTGCCATTTCCTTCTCCAGGGGATCTTCCCAACCAAGGATCAAACCTGAGTCCCCTGCATTGGCAGGCAGATTCTTTAACACTGAGCCACCAGGGAAGCCTGGTATCCATATTTCATACCTATTTTAAGGAAGTTTATGATAAGAAAGAGTGTTCCTAAAAGAGTATTGCCTTGCTGAATAGGAGTATTATAAGAATACTTATTTTTATATTGAGCAAGCAGTTGTCCCCAGATAGATAAAAGGCACGTTTCCTTTCCTTAAGGAAGTTTTAGGAGCTTACCTTACCACACATGCATGGGTACATGCTAAGTTGCTTCAGTCGTGTCCAACTCTTTGTGACACTGTGGACTGTGGCCCACCAGGCTCTCTGTCCGTGGAATTCTCCAAGCAAGAATACTGGAGTGGGTTGCCATGCCCTTCTCCAGGGGATCTTCCCTACCCAGGGATAGAACACGTGTCTCTTACATCTTCTGCTTTGGCAGGTGGGTTCTTTACCACTAGCGCCACCCAGGAAGCCCTACCACACATGGCACAAGGTTAATAAGTATTAGCTAGTTATTGTCAGCAACGTGTCTCATTAAACAGAAAGAGGAAGCCTGATGTTATTACACTTAAGAGGAAAAAAAGGGTCAAATGACTCCTACTTTTGCCTGAATTCTCTGAAAAAATGCAAAACAGTGTGTCCTGAGGAATCCAAGTAAGTGCTTCCCTACGTCCCTGAATGTTTAACCATTTTTAAACAACCAGAGTAAAAAACAATATAGAAATTCATATTCTGATGTAGTTCCATGGGATGTTTTTATGGCAAACAAGGTATTAGAGCAGGCATACTCCACACTCCTTCATAGGTAACTGAAAGGAAATTTGGAGTATAACATTACTCTTCATGAGTACACTAACTTCTTGATAATACTAATAGTTATAATATGAAAGCACAAATATTTCCAAGACCTTGCCTATGTATGTGAAGTTGCTAGCTTACTCTGAGCTGATGCAGAACTATCCCTTAAAGTGTAAGTTTTGGCAGCATCTCCACATACTTTCTAAGCATGCATAGCTCTCATGAATGTTTCATTTTGGGTTTTCTGCAAAGAAAATCTCCTAAAATATTTTCTTTAGTGTATGCTGTAGACCCCTGGGAATACATAGAAATATGATGATCTAGTGACACTGATAGCTAAAATTTTGCAAGACTTGATGTTGTGGAGACTAAAAAGAAACCTCTTGGATAAATTCTACTTTAGGAATCAATGTCCCTATTACTGACTTTCTGTCAGATCCCAAACATCTATGTGCAAAGCGAAATTACTCAGATATGCTATAAATGTATCCTTGGAATTATTTAGTATAGCTGAATGTTGAGGTGTAAAATATTGTCATATCTGCAGACATCCGGCTTTGTTGCCCTTTCAAAGAGTGTGTCTCTGTGCTGACCCCAATGTGCTACTTCTCCTCCCACTCACTTCTTTCTCCTTTTTCCTTCTTTTCCATACACTTTAGAAAAATCATGCTATTTTCTGACAGTTGATGTAAGGACGCTGACCCAGCTTCAACCACAGGACGTGGAGGTGGATAGAATGTGTCAAAGCAAGTTTCTTACCTAAGATTACATTTTGTCACAGAAAAAGTGAATCTAAGTGGCTGTAGAAAAGCTATAGAAAAAAGAAAAGAGCAGGAGGCATTGCCCCATTGGCCTGACCTCTGACTCACCAATCTGTAAAGAGAGCGGGCTGCTCCCACTAGTGTGAAATAAAAAATACATGAGGAATGGAACAACTAACAGATACTTAGATGTGAACTAGGATCAAGGTGGCCAGGGCTGGCATCCAGTTGTATACACACTGAACGTCCATAAATCATCTACAAAATAGCACCAAAGCCAGCAGGACCCAATCCCCAGGCAATGATTCAAATCCCTTCTAGCAGCCTAGAGTTCCTGTCTGGAAATTCACAATTCCACATCTATGAACGTTGGTGGCATCAGGGTGTCATAAACTAAAATGCAACGGTGATTTGTCATTGTTTACAACATTTTACTGACTGCAAGAAGGGAAGGGATAAAGTTATTTATGTTTTCTTCAAGACAGGTAGATACTCAAAGTACTTGCAAGATTCAGGGAGTAAGGGTTACAGTGATCTGCTACAGAAGCATCCCTTTGGGCTTATCAGGTTCTCTTCCTTATTATGGACTTATTAATTATAAACATAAAGAGTAAAGAAGGGTAACTGCAGGTAGGTTCTTGATATTCAGTGACCTATTTGAATTTTGTTTACTTTTATATTTTCCTTTCAGGAGTTAAAATCCTTAACTCAAATAAGCTTTTTTTTTTTTTAATTTAAATTTGTTTATTTAAATTGGAGGCTAATTACTTTACAATATTGTATGGGTTCTGCCACACGTCAACATGAATCGCCACGGATGTACACGTATTCCCCATCCTGAATCCCCCTCCCATCTCCTCCCCGTACCATCCCTCCGGGTCATCCCAGTGCACTAGCCCCAAGCATTCTGTATCGAACCTGGACTGGTGATTCATTTCTTATATGATATTATATACGTTTCCATGACATTCCTCCAATAAGCTTTTAATTTTAATATGTAAATAGTCTTTTTTTACGTGAATTACTTTACTTCACCGTTTTTTTCATTTTGTACTGATCATAAAGATGTTGCATATCAGGCTGCTTACATAGCATTTGATAGGAATTCACATTTAAATTGTCTAGTTATTAGAACTGTGTTAGGCACCAATTCATAATTTTAAAAACAGCTTCATTCTAAATGTAGCTAAATTTAGAGCACTACTATCCAAGAACATTCTCTATATCCCAGATGTGGCTAGATTCAGCTCAAATCTTGTTTTCATTTATGAATTTCCACTCGAAAGTGGGAAGGCCATGATTACTTATAATACTTTTTCTCTCAACTACCATTATGGTAAGTTCCTTATATTAGTACAATGCACATTGATTCACTCATTCAACAGTAAAAACACATTTATTGGGTATCAACTGTACCAAGAAATGTCTTAGCTCCTGGGAGAAAAAAAGATTATTAAAATTTGGTTCCTGTCCTCAAGGAACACAGCATCAAGTAGAGTAGGCAGAAATGTATCAAATCTAGAAATTTCTATGCACTAAGATAGATGCTCTAATGTGACATAGTGTAACATTATGTAATACAATAGCTTAAGGTTATACACAACACATAGTGGTATAACAAAGATAGAAGACATCAGCTTTTTCAGGACTGGGAATGCCCAGGGAGATAACATTGTTTGGGGTAAATGCTAAAAATGGGAGGTTAAATGGTAGACCTGTTACCCAGTGTATAATATAATCCAGATCAATGAAGACTACAGAAAAGGCTAAAAGTAACTTTAGATTTTTCTTCCCTATTAGTTTAAAAAGGCCTTTTGCGAATTTCATCCCCGCAGTGAGTCTCTTCCTTAAATAAGATCCAGTTTAATTCAGAATTTCTTTAGATTTATTTTTTTCTCTTTCCTATTTATGGAAATAATTGTCAGTGCCAATTTTAGAAGCTATTCCTTGCTAAACTCGAGATGAAAAATTTTCACTCATCTTAGATAAGTAATGCTCTTTTCAAAATTATTTGGATAAGCTTTCTTTTTTACTGCCAGAGGAGCAGTTTTTTAAAACTCCATCACTAGGAAATCTTCCAGTGCACATGTGCTTCAGTTCAGTTCAGTCACTCAGGTATGTCTGACTCTGCAACCCCATGGATGCCAGGCTTCGCTGTCCGTGTGTGTTTAGGTAAGCCAATGTCCTAGAAAAATAAAGCTACTGAATGAGGAAATCCCCCCTCACCTCACATGGACCACAAATTGTTTATATGAATAATGACAGACAAAACAAAAGATTAAAAGCCTTTTATTTTGAAAAACTAATACAGTGTATTCAGTTCAGTTCAGTCGCTCAGTCGTGTCTATTTGTGACCCCATGGACTGCAGCACGCCTGTCCATCACCAACTCCCAGAGCTTGTTCAAACTCATGTCCATTGAGTCAGTGATACCATTCAACCATTTCATCCTTAGTCATCCCCTTCTCCTGCCTTCAATCTTTCCCAGCATCAGGGTCTTTTCCAATGTGTCTGTTCTTCACATCAGGTGGCCAAAGTATTGGAGCTTCAGCTTCAGCATCAGTCCTTCCAATGAATATTCAGGATTAATTTCCTTTAGGATTGACTGGTTTGATCTCCTTGCAGTATATTACCAAGCAAGAATAAGAATTAAGAATTAAAATAAGAAGGAGGAGAGTAGGAACAGGGAGAGAAGAGGCAATTGTTTGTTGTTTTAATGCACAAACCTAGTAGCAAGATGGAAGTTACTAATTTATAAATTCCAGTTCAAGTTATTTCCTCTTTAACCATAATATTACAGGAAAATTTACATAGAAATAGAAACCATATTTTAAAGTCCATGCTCACATTTTTCCTTTAGCAAATAGCATTGTTTACATACTTTCATTTGCATGTGGGAATAAAATATTTCTCCCTCAAACCAAGCCTGAAACAAGTTAAACGTTTGAATTGTGTTCCTAGTGAGACCTCATCTATGTGCAGAAAGGTCCCAGAACTACCTGATTAGACCTGGGCACTGGGTTAGGTGGGCTTCTCAGGCGGCCCAGTTGGTAAAGGATTCACTGCAGTGCTGGCAACACAGGAGATGCAGGTTCTATCCCAGGTTGGGAAGATCCCCTGGAGGAGGGCATGGCAACCCACTCCAGTAGTCTTGCTGGGAAAATCCCATAGACAGAGGAGCCTGGCAGGCTACAGTCCTTGGGGTCCCAAAGAGTCGGACATGACTGAAGCGAAAGTAAACCAGATTGAAAGGGAATCTGGCCTCAAAATAGCCACACTTAGGAAAAGAGACAAGTAGGTTTGCAATCTCATGGTCCGGTCAATAGTTTTTCTACACATGAACATTGTTCATATATTTGATAAAATCCCAGTCCCAGGGAACCACCCAATTCTTTGGGATTTGAGTTCATAATGACGTTACAGACAAAGGCATGGGGGTGGAGTGGAGCATGGCTGAGGGAAAGCATAACGCTTCTGGCAGCAGTCTAGAAACTCAAGATTGCCAGGTCATAATCTGTAAGTCATTCTGTTCCCTCTCCAGAAAAGATGGTCCTGAGGAGGAGGTGATTGGCGAGGTGATTAGCCATGTGTCTGTCCATCCATACCCCTGCCCCCATCACTCACCTCTGCTCTCATCCTAGAGTTCTGAACTTCTGTGTCCACCAGGAAAAAAGGAAGATCTAAGATGGTAATACCTAGTCTTGGTGGAATGTAGGGGCAAATGGATGCTCACCTATATTGTTGGTGCCTACTGGGCACATCCATTTTTTTGAGACTTGTATTGTTACTCTTTAATCATTTGAATGGCCCTTGATACAGAAGCTCTATTTCTGCTAGCAAAGGAGTTTCCAGGGAGGGTCCAGAAAGGGATCCTAAGTTGATTCCAACTTGCATTCAAGCTTAAGGGGTCTTAGACGAGGGAACAATTCAAGGAGCTGTGTGAATTCCCTGCTTCACGACGAAAGACAGCTCTTGCTGACAGGCCCAGCTCCACGTTCTTGACTTAATGGCTGGGGTTAGTCCTCACGACAACCTCACGCTCCTCTCTGCGTGGATTCACGTCAGTACAAAGCACATGCTCCTGAGCACAGAGAAGGATGGCAGAGAGGTCGCTCCCCATGCCTACTGCCAGCGCCATGGATGCTACCTGGCAGCCTGAGCACCTTTAGCTACTGTTGGGAGAGCTTTAGCAAAGGAATCCAGACATACTGCCAGGCAGCTAATCTCAGCTCCCCTGGCCTTACCGTCCCTGTCAGGGGAGCCAGAATTTCCAAGGTGGCTCAGTGGTAAAGAATCTGCCTGCCAATGCAGGAGACGTAGGAGAAGGGGGTTCTATCCCTGGGAGGGAAAGAGCCTCTGGAGAAGGAAATGGCAACCCACCACATTATTCTTGCCTGGATGATCCCATGGACAGAGGAGTCTGGTGGGCTACAGTCCATAGGGTCACAGAGAGTGGGACAGGACTGAGCACGCAACACTCACTCACTCAGGGGGAGCCAGGCTTGTGCCTCCCCTGCCGCAAGAGTGGGCCATGTCAGAGACTGAAGCAGAAGTTATCTGAAGCCGGTGCTTCCATGCTTTATGAAAACTTAACATTACAGGAAGAACTGAACCACTTGTATTTGGTGGGGGGAGAGGGATGGCTCAGAGGACACAGAGAGGGAGAGAAAAAAAAATCTTAAAAATGTTTTAGTCTAAGTTATTTAGGGTGAAATTAAATAATATGAAAGATAATGAAATTTATAATTTTTCCTAAAAAAATCCATGGATTTTTCGTCTCAATGCATATGAGATAAAAAAGGAAAAAAAGAAAGGGAATAAGGAAGAAATCATCCACTTTTAAAGTGTAAAGATATTTAATCCAGTATTCTCTCCTTTGAAAAATCAAAACTCCAAGGTTAGATTTATGAAATGTGCCAGAAAAGATGAGTCAGATATTTGTCTACATGGAATGAGACCCCAAGTCTCAGCCCTGGTAGAATGTTCTTCTGCTCCTTTTTTTTTTTATGAGATCCAGTTCTGGCTTCTATACCATAGCATCTTATACCACGTAGATTAAAAGGTGGCTGTTTTATCTGTCACTCTTTATTCTTGACACAGATAATATTGGGCAAAGAGCTCAGGTAAATGTGAGTAGCATCACTGGTTGCGAGCCGGAACTCATGGACAAAAGGACTAGCAGTGAATGAGAACCCTGCTAGTTCAGCATCCTGCAGAAAGAGACTAACTCAGGGAGACTGCTCTTCCCCACAGAGAGCCCCTGCCCTCTCATAGTTCTTCCTTTTTATCTTTTATTTTTTATTGAGGTGTTGTTACTTTATAATATTGGCAGATGTACACAGTAATTCACATTTTTTGAAGGTTTTGCTGCCATTTCTAGTTATTATATAATATTGGTTATATTCCTTATGCTGTATAATATATCCTTGTGATGTACTCATTTTCTGCATAGCACTCTGTACCTCTTAATCCCATATCCTTATCTTCTCCTGCCCTCTTTCTATCTCCCCACTGGTAACTACTAGCTTGTCCCCTATATCAGTGAGTCTATTCCTTTTTTGTTATATTCACTAATTTGTTTTATTTTTCAGATTCCATGTATAAGTGATACCATACAGTATATGTCTTTCTCCCTCTGACTTATTTCACTTAGCATAATACCCTTCAAGTCCATCCATGTTGTTTCAGATGGCACGATTTCATTCTTTTTTTCTGGCTTAGTATGCACACACCATACCTTCTTTCTCCACTCATCTGTGATGGAGACTCAGGTTGTTTCCACATCTCGGCTATAATGCTGCTATGAATATCAGGTACATGTATTTTTTCAAACTTGTGTTTTCATTTTCTTTGTATATATACCCAAGACTAGAATTGCAGGATCATGTGGTAGTTCCATTTTTAGTTTTTTAAGGAACCTCATAATTTTTTTCCAGAGTAACTGCACCCGTTTATAGTCCCACCAACAATGTACAAGGATTCCCTTTACTCCACATCCTTGCCAACGTTCCAGTTGTCACTGGACAATGATACTGGCTTTCTGGGCTTCCCTGGTGGCTCAGACGATAAAGAATCCTTCTGTAATACAGGAGATGCCGGTTTGATCCCTAGGTCCAGAAGATCCCCTGAGAAGGGAATGGCTAACCCACGCTAGTGTTCTTGCCTGGAGAATTCCATGGACAGAGGAGCCTGGCGGGCTACAGTCCATGCGGTTGGAAAGAGTCGGACGTGACTGAGTGACTAAGCACACACCCTGGCTTTCTACCAAATGAACTTGAGTCTTAAGAATCCTATAAGTGTATAGATTTTAATGAACTAATTACACTAGTTATCAGATTTGGGGGCCAGACATTGCATGTGCTAGTGCTTTACGTGTATCACTTTTAACCCCACATCTACCCTGAAGCCAATATTATTTTCTCCACATTATGAAGTAGAAAACTGAAGGTAGATTATTTTCCCGAAAATTATTAGTGATGGAGCTGAAATTCAAATTGAGATCTATGTTCTTTCCACTGCATGCTGTTATTTGCATTTAGATAATAACATTATTTAACCTAGGAAATATAATCTTAGAATCTCAAAATATTAGAGCTGATGATCAGAGCTTCACGATGTATAATGAGCATGTGAATCATTTGGGAGCAGGCTAAAACGCAAGCTCTGACCCAACAGATCTTGCATGGGGCCTGACTCTCTGCCTTTCTAAAGAGATCCCAAGTCAAGCTGATGCTATCTGTCCAAAATTCATACCCTGAACAGAAATGCATAAGTCATCTTATAGATAGCCTAGTCTTTATGTGGGATTTAAGTTACAGAAAATCAGAGATTTGTCACATAGAAATAAAGGATAGTTATATCTCACTTTTTATCAAAGAAGTAGCTGTTTTCAAAAATAGTCATATCTCTTTAGCATAATATATTGTATACCACATATATACAACACATGTTTAACTGACAGACTTCATTTTAAAAACTGAAGTTTCCCACCCTCAGGCGAGATATCTGCCCATTGGCCACTGTCAACCCAGAACTCACCTTTCTTCCTCACCTCCAATGGTGACTTTCTGACCAATGCCCTGTCAAGGATTCTACACTATCACAGTTACAGCATTGAAGGGAGGACATCCTTCAAATGTCCTTTCCTAACAAGAATGAGTTAAGCCCCAGGCCCCTTGAATGCAGCCTGGTGTTTTGTGTCTGGTGGCCTTGACAGAAGGAGGAAGATGAGCCGGAGTCGAAGGCAGGGGTCCGGGAAGCCCCTCCCGCCGGCACCCAGATAGAAAAGCCGCCTGTGAGCAACAAACTGCTCATTAGTGCAGGAAGCTGCGATAGTCAATCTCCAGAACCTGTTCTTTGCTCAACAGAAGAACCGACATTAAAGAGGCCTGTTCAACCGGGAGCGAAACAAGCCGTGATGAATTGTCCCTGAGACTGAAAGCACACTATGCAGAAGTCCCGCATCTGACAGGAAGGAAAAAGAAAAGAAACTGGACAGATTTCTTGAGAGGGAAAGAGCGACTAAAAGCAAGGGAGAAGGCCACAAAAGCTTTTGAATTCCGAATCTTATGGAGGTTGACACAGGTCCTGGGCTCTAAGAGGTAGGATCATGAACAATTTTAAGGAACCATGATGCTTCTGGCTTTCTTTTAGGGTTACAGTAAATACAAAAGGGACTTGTCAGGTCCTTGGGGAACAGAATCTGTTTCCACCATGTGAGTTGTTGCCGTAAATTAAAGGACTTTCCCTGGTGGCTCAGATGGTAAAGGATCTGCCTGCAATGCAGAAGAACTGGGTTTGATCTTTGGGTCAGAAAGATCTCTTGGAAAAGGAAATGGCAAGCCACTCCAGTATTGTTGCCTGGAAAATCCTGTGACAGAGGAGCCTGGTGGGTTCAGTCCCTGGGGTCGCAAAGAGTCGGACACAACTGAGCAATTAACACTTTCATGATCAAAAAAACAGAGATACTAGGAAAATACCCTGCCAGTCATACCTAAACCTCTGTCTATATGTAGCTGCAGATATTCACCATAAAAACAATATATTAATAAATAGGAAGTAGGAAAAATGATTCATCATAACTCACTCAACAAATATTCATTTAATGCCTTCTTTGTTCCAGATATTCTTCTTGGCAGTAGGGATACAGCAATAAACCAAAGTCTCTTGCCTTATGAAGCTTAGATGCTGTGGAAGGAAACCACACCCTCAGTAACAAAAACCATACATAATATGATGTCTGGTTACAAGTACTGTACAGAAAAATAAATCAAGATAAGGAAAAGAAGCTGAACTGATGGGTAGTACTGTTTTACATAGAATGGTTGGAGGAATTTTCTCTTAGGAGGCAACATTTGAGTAGAGATTTGAATTGAGTAAAAGGAAAGAAAGAAGAACTTAGAGGTAAAGGCTTGCATTTGTGTTCTTTGCTTGAAAACATTACAGTCTGCTCTCAGCTGTCTTTTGTTGTTGTTCGGGTTTTTTTGGTTGGTTTGTTTTGTTGAGCCGTGCACAGCATGCAGGATCTTAGTTCCCTAACCAGAGATAGAACACATGCCCCCTGCATGGAAGCACAAAGTCTTAACCACTGAACCCCTAGGGAAGTCCTGAGCTCTCAGCTGTTTTTGAACAAGCCTCAGTAAAAAAATTCTTACAGGGTTCTGGGACCTGGTGTCTCAAAATAGCAGTTACAGAATGCATGCTATGGGCCAGGTATTGTGCTAAGCAGGTCACGTACTTTATCTCCTATAATCTTTGTATGACTTTAAGGGAGATGCCATAATCTTTTCTTTACAAATGGGGTAACTGAGACTCGTGGCATTAAGAAACCTGCCCAGCATACTCAAAAGCAAGTGGCATGCTGAGATTTGCTCCTGGGTCCATTCACTTGATGATGTCACCTCCAAACATCTTCCCTCATTTTGAGTGCCTCTGTACCACTGAGTTTCAAAGCCATCTTAATCTTCACATTGGTAAAAATTTGAAGAACCTGTTAGACATCCTTCTCTTTCTCCTTCTCTTCCTCTCACGCTTATTCTGAAGTGGGTCTCCCCTCTCTGGGCTTTTCCACATAGTCAAGGTTCCACCAAGCTGGGCATCAGAGGGACAGTACTGACCAGGAGTGACCTGGACCAACCATCTGGATGAGCAAATGAGACAGTGGCTTAAGAGAGGGCAAGGCTCAGAAGAGGACACCACTGATATTGACCATGAGATTGAATTTCCTGTAGAAATCAGTCAGAGAATAAAGGATTCAGCGGGCAAGCTACAAAGCCTACACAGGTAAGAAATATTGAGAGCAGTGTTAATAAGACCCAGAAATGTCAAGGGGAGCTCTATCTGAGACAGTCTTTTGACCTCCATTCACACTTTGTCAGTGATAGCTTTCAGCCCAGCACTGCCAAGTACCATTCAGAAATCAGAGGATTTCAAGGGATTCATACCCTTGGCTGGGACAGGAAGCTTGTCCCAAGAGGACTGAGGTGACACTGATCCCCTGAGCTGATTCCATGGAAGCTCTTTACCTTTGCAATCAAATTTTCTTACATGTCCAAACTCATTTTTCCATCCAACAAATAAAATTTAAGACCAGGAAAACCTAACAAGGAGCCTATACCATTTACAGCAGATTTACAGGCACCATCATCTTGAACATGACACATAAATCTCAAATTTGAACTCATCTTTGCTGTTGGCATTGGGGCAAAAAAGAGAATCAAATGAAGGGCACAGGAACCACACTGTATGGTTATGGCAAGTGGGGAAAATAATAGTAGTAGGAGTTCCATTCTTTACCCCAGGGGCATCTGGTTGAAAGTGACAGTGAGATGGAGCTAGTTCTGGTTGTTTTACACTGTGCCTCATGCAAGTTGAATTTATGTGTGAGGACTCTGGAAAAATAGGACAAAAAAATGTTTTTAATGATATAACTTGTGTAAGGACAGAGATCTTTGGTTATATTGATGGAAAGAGTAGTAAGACAATTAGAATTTCTAAAAAAAGAAAAAATCACCAAGCTGGGCATCAGAGGGACAGTACTGACCAGGAGTGACCTGGACCAACCATCTGGATGAGCAAATGAGACAGTGGCTTAAGAGAGGGCAAGGCTCAGAAGAGGACACCACTGATATTGACCATGAGATTGAATTTCCTGTAGAAATCAGTCAGAGAATAAAGGATTCAGCGGGCAAGCTACAAAGCCTACACAGGTAAGAAATATTGAGAGCAGTGTTAATAAGACCCAGAAATGTCAAGGGGAGCTCTATCTGAGACAGTCTTTTGACCTCCATTCACACTTTGTCAGTGATAGCTTTCAGCCCAGCACTGCCAAGTACCATCAGAAATCAGAGGATTTCAAGGGATTCATACCCTTGGCTGGGACAGGAAGCTTGTCCCAAGAGGACTGAGGTGACACTGATCCCCTGAGCTGATTCCATGGAAGCTCTTTACCTTTGCAATCAAATTTTCTTACATGTCCAAACTCATTTTTCCATCCAACAAATAAAATTTAAGACCAGGAAAACCTAACAAGGAGCCTATACCATTTACAGCAGATTTACAGGCACCATCATCTTGAACATGACACATAAATCTCAAATTTGAACTCATCTTTGCTGTTGGCATTGGGGCAAAAAAGAGAATCAAATGAAGGGCACAGGAACCACACTGTATGGTTATGGCAAGTGGGGAAAATAATAGTAGTAGGAGTTCCATTCTTTACCCCAGGGGCATCTGGTTGAAAGTGACAGTGAGATGGAGCTAGTTCTGGTTGTTTTACACTGTGCCTCATGCAAGTTGAATTTATGTGTGAGGACTCTGGAAAAATAGGACAAAAAAATGTTTTTAATGATATAACTTGTGTAAGGACAGAGATCTTTGGTTATATTGATGGAAAGAGTAGTAAGACAATTAGAATTTCTAAAAAAAGAAAAAATATGTATTACTGAGTCCCAGAAATTAAGAAGAAAGAGTACAAAGAAAATCAGACTATTTCTGAAAGCACATAGAGGAATCTCCCTATGGAATATTTTTATTTTCCACCTTACACTTTAATTTGGAGAGTATTTTAAAATACCATTTCTATGATGAAAATATTTAATTCACGACTCAGAGAGTACTCAGTAAGTTTGATTCATTTCTGTTAATTAATTTCTATATCCATTCCCGTCCCCCAGCCTGCATCAGTCTTAAAGACATCAGCACAAGAGGAAGCTGAGAATAGGGACAATAAGAATCAAATACATACTAAGAGCGAAGGAAAGCAAAATAAACAACCAGACAGGCAAACACAGGTAGAAGCTACCAGAAAATGGTATCAACCATGTAGATATATGAAGACAATAAATGAATCTCAGTAGGATTCTTGGCTATAATCAGGAATAAGATAAGCAAAGAGAGTCATTAAGCTGGAAAACCAATAAGAGTAACACTTGATACTAAGTCCAGATGACTGTGTTTTGAAACTAGGAGGTCCATATATATTTATTTTTATCAGAGTTACATTGCAGATGAGCTGAACCTGCAGATAAAGGACTGGCTGGTTGTAAACAGGGGCATATAATTCATTGCACAAGGGCACTTGGCCAAGGGAATAAGTAGAGATTGAAAACCAGCTCAGGTTCTGCCAGCCAAACTATATGCTCTGGATGGGGTTGGATCTATCTGGAGAAAGGGGTACCTTCTTCTGAGTCTCATGATTAATCCTTTGGCCAAGTC
Organism: Aepyceros melampus; assembly: GCA_006408695.1. NCBI lineage: Eukaryota > Metazoa > Chordata > Mammalia > Artiodactyla > Bovidae > Aepyceros > Aepyceros melampus. The sequence continues at coordinate 200,561 of SJXQ01013195.1, forward strand.
ATGAACCAATGCATTGCAACCATCTTGAACTCAGCCCCTCTCTCTCTAATGCCTGAAAGGGGCCAGCTGAGACAGAAGAAGCCCTGGTAGAGGAAAGCAGACACACACATCTAGAGCAGGAATGTTATGGCGAAGAAAGAGAGGACTAGGGACAGGGAGAAGGGAAAAGGAAAAGAAACAGGCAGAGGGAAGGGATCAAATCAAGATATAAATCTGAGAACTTTTTAGAATAAGTGTATTTCATGATTTCTTCCAACAACTATCTGGCATTCAGGAAGTCTCTAAAAGCTAACATTTATTTGAAAATCAGAAGTTGAATTCAATATCTATATTAGTTAAGATTAGGCTTAACTATGAGCAACAGAAATCTATAAAATAGGAACTTCAACAAAATAGAAATCTGTGGCTCTCTCACGTAGAAGTGTGGACGGTCCAGGGCCGGTGTAGTGACTGTCCCATGGAACCCAGTGTATTTCCAGGCAGCCTCTATAGAGGCTGCCCTTGTTCTCAGCATCCAAGATAGAGATTCGGCCATCATACCCATGTCTTCAGCATTAAGATGGAAGAAGTACATGCATATGGGATTCATGCCATTGCCTCTTAAGGAAATTCCCTGTAAGCTGATATACTGCATTTTCACTAACATTTCATAGGCTAAAATTTAATCACATAGCTTCACCTTGCTATGAAGGGAGCTGGGAAATGTTTTATATCAAGTTTTCTTGCACGCCAAGTCACTTTAGTTGTGTCTAACTCTTTGTGACCCAATGGACTGTAGCCAGGCTCCTCTGAACATGGGATTCGCCAGGCAAGAATACCAGATTGGGTTGCCATGCCCTCCTTCAGGGGATCTTCCCAAGTGGTCTTAAGCACAGTTAAAAGCTAAGGCTTCAAAGATGGGAGGATGGATATTTGGGTAGGAAAAGTCTAAGGATATTAACAGTTAATTGACAAATGTAATGTAATGTAAAATCACTCAGTCGTGTCCGACTCTTTGTGACCCCATGGACTGCAGCCCACCAGGCTCCTCAGTCCATGAGATTCTCCAAGCAAGAATACTGGAGTGGTTTGCCATTTCCTTCTCCAGGTGATCTTCCCAACCCAGGGATCGAACCCGGGTCTCCCGCATTGGAGGCAGACGCTTTAACCTCTGAGCCACCAGGGAAGTCACTTGACAAAGGATAAATGTTAATAGGTGGCAAATAGAGAGGTAAATATGTTAATGTGCTAATATTTAAAGGAATGTAAATTGAAGGGTGGCACTTTTTCTTATCCAATTAACCCCCCATAAAGAAAAAATAAATAAATTTGGGGAGTAGTTTATGGAACAATGTAATAGTTGACAGTGGTTATCTTAGAGCAGTGGCACTACAAATAATTTTTTTCAAAAGAGCTAGTCTTAGATTTAAAGTAGTGACAGTAATAATCTTTTCTTTAAATATGAGCACTTTTTAAAAACTATGCCTCTTTTGACCCAATCAAAAAATGGGCCGAAGAACTAAATAGACATTTCTCCAAAGAAGACATACAGATTGCTAACAAACACATGAAAAGATGCTCAACATCACTCGTTATCAGAGAAATGCAAATCAAAACCACAATGAGGACCATTTCACACCAGTCAGAATGGCTGCGATCCAAAAGTCAACAAGCAATAAATGCTGGAGAGGGTGTGGAGAAAAGGGAACCCTCTTACACTGTTGGTGAAATGCAAACTAGTACAGCCACTATGGAGAACAGTGTGGAGATTCCTTAAAAAATTGCAAATAGAACTGCCTTATGACCCAGCAATCCCACTGCTGGGCATACACACCGAGGAAACCAGAATTGAAAGAGACACATGTACCCCAATGTTCATCGCAGCACTATTTATAATAGCCAGGACATGGAAGCAACCTAGATGTCCATCAGCAGATGAATGGATAAGAAAGCTGTGGTACATATACACAATGGAGTATTACTCAGCTATTAAAAAGAATACATTTGAATCAGTTCTAATGAGGTGGATGAAGCTGGAGCCAATTATACAGAGTGAAGTAACCCAGAAAGAAAAACACCAATACAGTATACTTAAACATATATATGGAATTTAGAAAGATGGTAATGATAACCCTGTATGCGAGACAGCAAAAGAGACACAGATGTATAGAACAGCCTTTTGGACTCTGTGGGAGAGGGAGAGGGTGGGATGATTTGGGAGAGTGGCAGTGTAACATGTGTGATATCGTGAGTGAAACGAATCACCAGTCTAGGTTCGATGCAGGATGCAGGATGCTTGGGACTGATGCACGAGGATAATCCAGAGAGAGGGTGTGGGGCGAGAGCGGGGAGGTGGGGGTCGGGATTGGGAGTTCATGTACACTCGTGGCTGATTCATGTCAATGTATGGCAAAACGAATACAGTATTGTTAAGCAAAACAAACTAAAAAATAAAAATTAATTAAAATAAAAATAAATAAATAATAAATAAAAAACAAGAAAGCTAAAAAAAAAAAAAAAAACAAAACTATGCCTCTTTAACTTGTGCTGTAGACAGTTTGAGACCTCATGTCAGTGACCAGAACCAACAGTGTGGTAAATGGTATTACACTGCGAGGGTCACCTTTTCTTCTTTCTGTAAGCTCAGCGTAATCAGCAGAATCTGTTTAGCTGTACTTAAGAGATTCCCAGTCTTCCTGTCTGTTCTTTTCTTTGACACTTGGGTGATAGCTTTCATTCTTCTGGCAAGAGAAGTTTAACTAAAAACCAATGTGTCTATTCCTGGTCTAACTCTTCACACGTTGTTTTACTTGCCTGTCCTGGCTCACATCTCTGTAATGTTCCTCTCTCATAACATGCGCGTGTGTGTACCTTTATAACCCAAACAAAAACCAGTGTAAGAACCCAAACATTCAGGAGAAACAGCCTAGTCAGTGGACAAGTACTGTGAGTACAGGCATTGACTTAGTCCATGTTGGATGGTTCCAAAATTGATCTTCAGCCCTTCTCTGTCCTCTGGGATACAGATGCACACAGCCAGCATTTCCCTTTCAATGTAGAAGTAAGTGTCTACAGTGTATCCTAACCAGAGCAGAATGCTTGACCCCCTCACTCTACATACAGGTGCCTCTTCCCATGTCTTCCCACCCAACACCCACAGTTAATGAAATTACAAGCTACACAATTAATTGCTCCAGTAAAAATCCTAGCATTTTTGTTCTTTCATGTTTCTTATCTCCATCTCATTCATCAGTTAAGTCCTGTTTGCTCCACTTTGCAATTATATCCCAAATCTAGTCCCTGCACACTCTCTCCAGTGCTACCTTTGGTCCAAGCCAGTATCATTTCTGGCTTAGACTACCACGCTAGCTGTCTGTGCAATCAAGTTCAGCTACTGCTTCAGCAAGTAATATCCAAACTTCAGTGGCTTAGCACAATAAAGGATGATTTCTAGCAAGGAGACTCTGCTCCATGCAGTCATTCAAGGACCAGGTTCCTTCAAGTAGACTTTGTCATCACTTATGTCCTCAAAGTTCAGCATCCAGTCAGAAGATGGGAGAACAAAGAACTCACAAGTATTCCCAGGAGAAGTTTCAGGACTGAGGGCTTAAATTGATCTACACCATTTCCACCCAAATCCCACTGGACAGAAGCCAGTCATAGGGCCCCACTACCTGCAAGGGAGACTGGGTAACGTAGTCTTCCTGTCAAGCCAGGAGGAGAATAAAACATGTTTTGGTGAGCCCACAGCATTGTTTTTGTTACACCCATTTCCTGCTTCTGTAAACAGTGAAAGCATCTTTTCAAATAGATTAAAAATCAGAGAATGCCACTGCCTCTTGCATTGCTGGTGGATTCCTTACCAACTGAGCTATGAGAGAAGCCCAAGAGCAAGAAGCTGGTATCATTGCAATAATGACTAGTAGAAAATATGCATAAAATATCAATTTGATGAATGAATGAGCAAATAACCATTTCAGTTAGATGTGAGTTTGGGTTCAGCTTAAACATGATTACAACTTATTTCGCTTACCAGTTAATAATTCCAGTATGAGTGTGTGCGTGCTAAGTCACTTCAGTCGTGTCTAACTCTCTGCGACCCTATGGACTGTAGCCCGCCAGGCTCCTCTGTCCATGGGATTCTCTAAGCAAGAACAATGGGGTGGGTTGCTTTCCCCCACTCCAGGAGATCTTCCCAGCCCAGGGATCAAACCTGCAGCTCTTAAGTCTCTTGCATTGGCAGGCAGATTCTTTACCACTAGTGCCACCTGGGAAGCCCCAGTTCTGATATAAAAAGCCGTATTTCAACATACCAAACTTCACAGAATCAAAGTACAAGAGCCCTTCTTCCCTGTTTGGCTTCTGGGCTTTCCTAACCTGACTGGCCCACCATGGCTCATACCTCAGAGACCGCCCAGTGAGCAGGTGGGGTTAAGCTTTTATATCCAGACTCAGAAGTTGAACACACCATTTCCTCTTGTATTCCATTGCCCAGAACTTAGTCATGTAGTCATTCTTAGCTACAGCAGTAGATGAAAACTTCAGTATACATAGCTATGTGTCAAGATGAAAACTACAGGTGAATGGGGTTCTGTTATTACAGAGGGGAAATATACTAGAAGAAAACTAAAAATCTCTGCCATAATATTTGCAATGATTTTTTTTCCATTTAGAATTTTACAAGGAAAAGTGAAATGTTAGTCACTTTACAAGAGAAAAAAACACCATTAATAACTGAACCTACAATATGGAATGACCTCTGTAGCATTTATGATTGTTAGTCAAGTAGAAATGCTGTACAAATATTCTAACATTAGCTACCAATCCCTTTTCATTTAAGTATCTGTAGTATCTTCACAAAATTCCTACTATAGAACAATCTCTGTATTAGCTCTGATTCAACTTATCTGGCATTCAGTGGCCCTGGCTCTAATCTCTTACTCACTCCTACATCCCACACAGTGTTATTTCCCCAGGCTGATCTGGATTCTTCCTGGTTCAGAGCCCAGTGGACTAATTGCAAAGAACTTGAGTTCAGGTTTAATGGAAAGGCATTGCATTTTTATTTTGACTCTGTCAACGACCTTCCTATTCCTTTAGTTAGTTCTTTTTCTCCTTAGAAATGCCCTAATCTATGCAAATGTTAAAGTGAAGTCAAAGATGCTCAGTCACGTCCAATTCTTTGCAACCCCAAGGACTATACAGTCCATGGAATTCTTCAGGCCAGAATACTGGAGTGGGTAGCCTTTCCCTTCTGCAGAGGATGTTCCCAAACCAGGGATAGAGCCCAGGTCTTCTGCATTACAAGTGGATTTTTTACCAGCTGAAACACAAGGGAAGTCCAAATTTTAAAGGGTGGCTATGAAAATTTTGAAAGGGTGGCTTTCTAATACAAACATGATCAATCTCACCTCCAAAAGCCTGTGAATGTCCTCTGCAACTGCTCTTGGAGATGGGTTTAAGAGGACTTTCTGGTTTTGCATAGAGAAGATTAATTCTAGTTTGAGTTTAGGCTAGGGGGAAAAAAAAAATACTGTGAAGCTCTTCTCTCCAGTGAAAGCTTCCCGTCTCATTTTGAGAGATCATACCCATAGCTCCACTCAAACACCCATCCCCAATCACTACTAGACATTACCATTTCAACTAGTTAAATTAAAAATTCTGCTTGGGTTTTACTTTTTCTATTTCATATGCATTTTCAATGGTTGCAACTGTTTTACCATCTTACTACTTGAATTTACTTTTTTCTTTCCCTGATGAGTGCCTTTAGCACTATAAGGATAGAAATAAATTTTCAGGCATATTTATCTCCAAGAAAGTAAGGTGAAATCCCTGAAGATAAATCTTTCAAGCTTCCAGTAACTCTACATTCAAAACATATATATAGTGTATTCATTTGGCACCTGCAAGCCTTCAAACCTCTTTCCTCCAGCATCTCAATTTATTTAAGTTTGGGAAAATGTATTAAAGAATACATGTATAAAAATCAAGAGTTTTCCTCAGTACTGGCAGATGATCTAAATGGGTTATGGCATCCTTTAAAAAGGAAGGCTAAAAAGAAAACCTTTCAAGCCCAGGACACCACAATTTATGGAGTTCCTGTATTCTGACACATCAGCCTACATGATAACATACATCACCTGTATGTCAGAGTCTTTGACCATTTCACTGATGCATTTTCCTTAGCCTGACTTGTTATTTAAATGGTGTAGGCTGAGTGGTGATGCATACAGTTCTAGACTAGGCTTAAGACATGACCTTGAGCAATTTACCTTCTTTGTGGCTCTGGAATTTTAGAAGGAATGACCAATTCTTTTCTTCTGATTCTTTGAAAACATAGTACTTGTTTTATCCAAAATAGTAGTGTTGAAACTATTAGTATAGATTGAACTGTGAAAGATATAATGGTGTTTTAAGTTCAGAGCTGCATACTGTACATTATATAGTAATTTAGCTCAGAGAAGGAGTCTTTAGAAGACCAAAAACTGCATTTTATTTAAATTCAGATATTTTAAAATCAAAGGATTTCTTTAAATGATAGACTGAAGCATGCCAATCAGAAGGATTTAAGTACAAAGTGGTTTTATTTTTCTCCAATTATTGCCTTCGACATAAGCCTTACAGATTCTGTAATTTCAGATCAATTTTAAGTATTCCAACTCAGTCTGTTTCACTCTAAATCTTTAACTTTCTGTCCCATTAGCCAACATTCACTAGCTGTAGGATAGAGCATGGTAACTTCTCCCCATCTAACTCCTTGGAGGGAACGTGTATGTATGTGGTTATGTTGGATGGTGAATGGGAAGCTTTGGTTTAGAGACACCTGCTTCTGCCCGCTCTTCTAGGTCTAGCTCTTCCATACTTTGGAAGGAAAAGAGGAAATTAGGGAAAGCAGATCTTAAGCGACTGGTTACATGTAGGTGATGGGGAGAAGACTTCCTGCTGTGGCTCACAAGGGTCCCACGTGCTCCTGACAACATCCACAGGCGTAGTAGTCTCCGCGTGGGTGATGGAGGTGGAACAGGGTCTCCCTTCAATCCTACAGCATTTAGGTTCCTACGTGGAGTATAACCTCACTTGGCCAGCTTTTGCTTTGGTTACCTATACCTAGGCCCCCATATTAACCTTCCTGGAACTAAAGGAACTGCTAAGGTCTTCTTCCACCCTCTCGGAGAACCACGAGAACCCAGAGGAGAATACCACTACCCTCTTCTCCCAAGTCACACTGCCCTTCAGTCCCCTGTCATTCTGCTGATGCCAGCAACTCCAGCCACTTTCCTGCACTTTGTGGAGTTGGCAGCCCAGAAGCAGCCGAGAGAATCTGTTCACACTCACAACTTTCAGCCTTGCACACACATCACACTCTCCCAAGAAACTTCTCATCACTCAAAAGATGACAACACTAAAATGGACCTCGGAGTTTGCAGCTCAGAAACTGGACAGCTGGTACGTGAAAAAGATAAGCTTCGAGCACCGCCAGCTACCACCAACCATCCTCTATCTGCCCCAGATTCCTCACTTTCTTTCTCATGCTTAACTCCAGGGTTTCTTTCAGACTGTTACTGATTTTGTGGGAGTTACACATTTTCTCAGGATACTTTCTGCTCCTCTGTCCCAGGACAGGGCAGTTCTGAGGCAATGAGAAGAGTCTAAGTCTTTGCTTCTAATAAACATAGTAAATATAAATGCCAAGCACTATAATGTATTATCAAATTTATCACAAATAGAATGGCATTATCAGTATCCCAACTTTCAGTTTTACATTTTAGATTTCACTCTTCTTTTGACTTCAGTTTTATTCTATGTGAAAAAAATCTCTCCTATACTGCCCATGAGTCTATTCTACCAACTCAGAAATTTCTGGAAACTTTCCACAACTTACTGTTCAGGTAAGATGCAGAGTCCAATTACTCATCTCCTTCTCCATTGTTAACCTCTTGGCCCGATTAGTCAATTGTTAGTGCTTGTTTATTCATCTGTAAAAAGGGGGAATAATATTACTGACTCGCTTCAGTGAGTCCTAGAGATGAAATAATAAACAGATAAGATGGCATAGGGATTGAACTTGAACTATAAGCTCATAAATCATCATTAGACAGTTGAGGATAATAAAAAAACATTTGTCACTTGGCTTACAGTAACTATTAGTTTTAAAATCCAGCCCTCCAAACCAAATACTTTATTTTTAACAATGGAAAATATTAAAATCTTTAAAGTCTTATTTAATATTAATAATATGTTGAGTATTTGACTGTTGTTCTTAATGTAAATATGTCAAGGGATGGTGCACTGAATTCATAATGGTTTACAATAGTATCATATGAGCAATTTCTCCTTTAAGTAAGCATTCAATGCTTATTACCAATGGATGGCTCTTCTCCATAGCCAGGCATTGTCATTATCTGTAAAGAAAATTTTTTCTGTTTTAATTTGTACTTAAATTCTGACTGTGCCTCAGGAATGGGAAATACTACAGTATGAAGCTAATTCAGAAATCCCCACACCTAGTAATGTAAAGAAGCACTGGCAGACTAAATACATTGTTTCTTTTTTGAATAAATAAGAACTTAAAGATTTAAATTCAGGTTTTACAATTCATATTGACAAGTATTTGGGGGAGCCTGAGGCAACCCTCCTCCTGGCTCTGCTTTTTAAAGCAGAGAGGTAGTAAAAAGTCCATGACATTTAATTAGGTTTCTTTTTCATGAAATTACCTTGTAGACCTTTCAATATAGATGGTTAATCACTACCTTAGGCAGACATATTTTATTGCCCCAAATTGAAATGAATTCTAATAAAGGTTCAAGTAGCTTTGGGGAATTTTGACAAAGTTGATGAAAGTGGAGAGAAAAAAGAACCTCATAATAAATAATGTGTTGTTTTCATGCTCTCTTTAGACTGACTTATGCAGGATTCATTCCTTTCTTTTTTCTTTCGTTTATTGATTGGCATAACTGTATTAGGGTTCGCAGAGAAACAGAACCAATGTATTTATAAGGAAATAATAAGGAACTGTTTCATGTGATTATGGAGGCTGAGAAGTTCCATTATATATATGCAAACTGGAAACCCGGGAGAGGTTGTAGCACACAGTTCTGTTGCAGGAAGGGGACGCGCTTCTGGGGCCAAGAGTGGGCTTTTGTTTAATACTCAGAAATGAACTGGCCCAGGAGACACACGTGCTCACAAAGGAAACTACTTCATTGGAAAAGGGCCCCTGGATGGAGAGCAGTGGGGTAAACAACATAAAAGAAAAAAAAAATCAGTGTCCTGTTAACACTTGTGAGTCAAGCATATTCTGAATTAATCACAGACCAGCCTTCTAGATCAGGAGTATATTATTATTTTCTAAGCTGCTTCTTTTTCTTCAAACTTTGAACTTTTTATTTTGTAGTGGGTTATAGCTGATTATGGAGAAAGCAATGGCACCCCACTCCAGTACTCCTGCCTGGAAAATCCCATAGATAGAAGAGCCTGGTAGGCTGCCGTCCATGGGGTTGCTAAGAGTCAGACACGACTGAGCGACTTCACTTTCCCTTTTCACTTTCATGCATTGGAGAAGGAAATGGCAACCCACTCCAGTGTTCTTGCCTGGAGAATCCCAGGGACAGGGGAGCCTGGGGAGCCTCCGTCTATGGGGTCGCACAGAGTTGGACACGACTGAAGCGACTTAGCAGCAGCAGCAGCATAGCTGATTAACAATACTGTGGTAGATTCAGGTGAACAGCGAAGGGACTCAGCCATACATATCCATTCTCCCCCAAAACCCCTCCCATCCAGGCTGGCATGTGACATTGAGCAGATTCTCTGTGCCGTACAGTAAGTCTGAATGGTTATCCATTTTAAATATAGCAGTATATCCATGTCCGTCCCAAACATCCCCTCCTCCTGGCAACCATAAGTTTGTTTTCTAAGTGACTGGGAGAACTTTAAAATCTAATTCAGAGATGGCCTGCATCAGAAGAAGCAAGTTTCTGAAGTCCAACTCAATCTACAGAAAAATGTCTGGGGAAGGGGTTTTACAATCTACATTTTAACACCTCTGCAGCATAAATCTCAAACATGCTGAAGTTTGAATCACTGCTTACAGACTCTTTCTTTGCAATAAAATGAAGTAAATGAAGGTGATAGATGCTCAGTTGTGTCTGACTCTGTGACCCCATGGATATGGGATTTCTCAGGCAAGAAAACTGGAGTGGGTTGACATTCCCTTCTCCAGGGGATCTTCCTTAACCCAGGGATTGAACCTGGGTCTCCTGCATTGTAGGCAGAATCTTTACCATCTGAGGCAAATATGAAGAAACTGATGCTTAAAAGCAGGAACTGGTGTGGAGAGAAAGAGTCGGGACTTTGTTTTTGAATTCTAGCCCCACCACTGATGGAAAAAGTGGCTTTCCAAAGGAATTTCTTCTTCAGAGTTTACATTTTCCCCTTAAGGAATCATGATTTCGTCCGTTCAAGCACCAGTTCACCATGAAAATATAAAAACCCTCTATTCCAATTCTTCTCTTTCCCTGATTTTTCACTAGACTGAAAAAAGAAAAAAGTTGTAACGAAGAAAGAGCAGAACGTTGCCTTAGTTTTTTGGAAATGGAATTGGAAATACAGGTCACCCAAATTAAAGAAAAGCTAAACAGTGTGAAATGCTTGTCCTCGTTAGGGGCATGAGTTAAGATTTTTCTTGGTGGGGACAGTCATAAAAAACAGTGTCCCAGTGGAGACCACCATAAAGTGAAGTCCACAGAACACACACCATCAGGATCCTCCACCGCTAATAAAGTTAACTTGTGCCAAGCAGAACAAAGGAAACTCCTTCAAACAGACAGAGCTGAGTTAACTCTTGCTTATTGGAGAAGCCACTGTTTTGCAAAGCTGTGCTTTCTGAGTTTGAGGTTTAGCTCCCTGCTGGACAAGACTATTTGCCTTTCTTTTGAAAATCTGCAGGATAGAAGCATCCCAAATTATAGCAACTGATGAAAAAAGAGTCTAATTATACCCGAAGGCCACAACCTGAAATTTCAGTTGTCACATTGTATATGTAACAATTTCTAAATAGAAACGAAATTGCACTTGAGCTATTTCTGATTTGTATCACCTCTAATGTAATCTCTATAAATATGTAAATGAAGATTTTGCTGCAGGGGACTAGTGTCAAAGATGCTGGAAGAACTAGAAAAAAAAGCAGAAGGAGGACTGTTGTTGCTGTTGTTGTTGTTCAGTTAAGTCATGTCTGTTTCTTTGCGACTCCATGGACTGTAGCCCAGCAGTCTCCTCTGTCCGTGGGATTCTGCAGGCAAGAATACTGGAGTGGGTTGCCATTTCCTCATCCAGGGGATCTTCCCAGCCCAAGGATTGCTGGCATCTCCTGCGTCATCTTGCACTGGCAGGTGGATTCTTTTACCACTGAGCCACCTGGGAAGCCCCGTTCTCACTTGTGCTGCTGGCAGAAAGTGCATCAGAAACCACAAGGAAGAAGAAAACCACTTCTCCCCTTCCTGCTGTCTGCTCTTGTACCAGTGCCCATCTATGGAAGCCAGCTGGCAAGAGACCCTAGAAAATACATTTTCAGACAACCACACACACACACAGCACACAGCAGAATGCAAAAGAGTGGGGGCTGAGAGCAAGGAGCAGATGACTGTCACTCTGTACAATGTGGGGAAGAATTCAAGTTATGAGAGTATAAAAACAAGCGGTACACAGAGACAAAGCAAAAAGACAGGAAATTTTTTCTTCATCCTTAACGTAATGGGAGATTAAATGAGGGTGATTTATGCAAGAACTTCTGCTTCTAGAACAACTGGTCGATTTGGAGTTGAGATTTATTGAAAAATTCCTTGCAGCTGTTAATTTAGTAACTCACTGTTGAGTGCGTATTATGCTCCACAACCGTGCCAGGCAAGGGTAGCTGCTTTTGCAACTGCAAGGAGTGTGGTTTTCCAGTGCTGGGGATAAGATACAGTCTTATCTGTGCCTTTAGGATTTTTACAAACTGTATAACCTGGGCAAAGGATTCACAGATGTCTAGTAAACAAGTGCCTGCATCTAAATGAATCATTTTTCCGTATGGACTGTTCTAAAATGCAATTCTTTGGAGGGAAGGTGAAGGGTGGATTCACAAAGCAGCCTGTATGGAGGGGACCTCACTTTTCAACAATGCCCTGCCTGAGAAAAGAGAAAGGAAGAGAAATGCCCTGGGTTTTCCCTCCCTCTTGCCCTCCAGTCTCCTGTTAGTGTCTCCCTTTGGCCAAACCTAGCTGGAAGTCAGGGAGAAGGAACCCTCAGAAATGCAATTTCCAGGAGAAGGACTAGGAATGGATCCAAGAACAATGAGCACGTGATCGTCACAAGTTCTGACCACCCCTTGACTTGACTGGTATATTCAATTATTTGTCCTTGCTGCTATTGCTTTGTTCAATGTCTGTCTTCCCCATTAGAACATAAGCTTTGTAAAAAGGTGTACTTTATCAACTTTGTTCTCTCCTGCACCTCTGGTGCCTAAAACAGTGCCTGACATGCTGCACTGTTAATAGACTCTTGTACACAATGAGGGGGTCTCGGTTTATCAGTTAGCTTTTACTGGAGTACGGTTGCCTTACAGCACAGTGAATCGGCAATACGGGTACATATATCCCCCCTTTTTAAGATTCTTCCCATTTGGATCACCACAGAGCATTGAGTAGAGTTTCCTGTGTTATACAGTAGGCTCCCATTAGTTATCCATTTTATATATAGTAGGAGAAGGCAATCAATGGCACCCCACTCTAGTACTCTTGCCTGGAAAATCCCATGGATGGAGGAGCCTGGTGGGCTGCAGTCTGAGCGACTTCACTTTCACTTTCACTTTTCACTTTCATGCATTGGAGAAGGAAATGGCAACCCACTCCAGTGTTCTTGCCTGGAGAGTCCCAGGGACAAGGGAGCCTGGGAGGCTGCCGTCTATGGGGTCGCACAGAGTCGGACACGACTGAAGCGACTTAGCAGCAGCAGCAGTGTATGTAGGTCCATCCCAGCCTCCCAATTCATCCCACCTCCCTTCCCCCCTTGGTATCCATAAGTTTGCCCTCTATATCTAGTCTCTATTTCTGCTTTGCAAATAAGCTCATCTGTAGCATTTTTCTAGATTCCACATATAAGCTTTAATATATGATATTAGATTTTCTCCTCTGACTTACTCCACTCTGTATGACAGCCTCTTATAGATTCTTATACATAAAATCTGAATACATACATACAATCTGAATAAATTCTTATACCAAATGAGGCAATTGTTATTTTTAAATCAAAATATTTAGGACGTGCCCTTCTACCCAAGCTCTTAATAAATGTCTTATTTTTCTTCAAAACTTCTTAACATCTTGAAGTCCATGATTATCTCTGACCAAGAGAGAAGACTACAAATCTCTTAGAAAAAGGAATATTTAGGGAAGGGCTGCTAAGGATTGGGAAAGAGTGCTGTGAATAAAGCCATACCAGGAGGTAGAAAAGGCTTAGATTCAGGATGAGTTTGCTGCTCACAAGGGCTATCTTGATTTAGAAGATCAGAGTTTCTGGCACAGCTAAAAGAATATATTTTTCAAACACATTCTCTTTATTATTTACATGGAAATCATGTAAGAAGAGAAAATTAGACTGGAAAGCTTTTTCTGAAGGGTTTTATTAAGAAAAATGTGATTTTTGCTTATTTAAGCAAAAAAGAAGATAGTAAACATTCCCAAAAAATGAGCATAAGGCTATGCTTTTAGGAGCATATATATTCACAAGCAGTATGTCCTGCCTCTGGGAGGTAAATGTCCACACTACAGAGGGCTAGCAAATGTGGGTTTGAACCAATTAATTCACGATCCTGGAGCGAGTGCTTTGAGTAGCTTAACAGCAGCAAGCATCTTAGGTAGGTGAAACAGCAAGTAAACATCTCTTCTGCTGGCCCATTTAATGTCATAAAGTGAATAGATAGTCAAAGCAAAACACCAAAATATTAGCTAACTAACTAGTCCATTGATGGACAGGGAGGCCTGGTGTGCTGCGATTCATGGGGTCGCAAAGAGTCGGACACGACTGAGCGACTGAACTGAACCAGTCCATTCTAAAGGAGATCAGCCCTGTTCTTTGGAAGGACTGATACTAAAGCTGAAACTCCAGTACTTTGGCCAACTCATGCGAAGAGTTGACTCATTGGAAAGGACTTTGATGCTGGGAGGGATTGGGGGCAGGAGGAAAAGGGGACAACAGAGGATGAGATGGCTGGATGGCATCACCGACTCAATGGACGTGAGTCTGAGTGAACTCCAGGAGTTGGTGATGGACGGGCAGGCCTGGCATGCTGCAATTAATGGGGTCCCAAAGAGTTGGACATGACTGATTAAAGGAGATCAGCCCTGTTCTTTGGAAGGACTGATACTAAAGCTGAAACTCCAGTACTTTGGCCAACTCATGCGAAGAGTTGACTCATTGGAAAGGACTTTGATGCTGGGAGGGATTGGGGGCAGGAGGAAAAGGGGACAACAGAGGATGAGATGGCTGGATGGCATCACCGACTCAATGGACGTGAGTCTGAGTGAACTCCAGGAGTTGGTGATGGACGGGCAGGCCTGGCATGCTGCAATTAATGGGGTCCCAAAGAGTTGGACATGACTGAGCGACTGGACTCTGAACTCTCTGAAGCATTATCCATAGACTAATGTCTGCAACCAGAAAAGTCCCAGAGAGAGTTGAAGTGCTTTATACATTCAATAAAAAGGCATGTTGTTCTATTCCCTAAGTCGTGTCCAACTCTTTGTGATCCCATGACTGTAGTCTGCCAGGTTCCTCTGCCCATGGGATTTCTCAGGCAAGAATACTGAAGTGGGTTGCCATTTCCTTCTCCAGGGGATCTTCTCTACCCAGGTATTGAATGCATTTTCCTGCATTAGCCTGCAGATCCTTTACTGCTGAGCCACCAGGGAAACCCAATACAATCATGCCAAGATCTTAATTATCCCCCACTCAGGGCTCACCACTAGTGGTCAGATGTCATGAATATTGATTAGTTATCAATGAGCTCCTAAAAGCAGCTAAATACAAAAGTGTTACTTAAATGTCAATAGCAGTTTATTTCAGACTGCCTCTTAAAATATTAGAGACATAAACTTGAGATACCAATCCTGATATTTCTTGGCCCGGACCAGAGCCAGGGCCTGTGGTGTGTGGATTAGTCAGGATTCTCCAGCAATGCAGAATCAGTAGGAAACACTAATGTGTGTGTGTGTGTGTGTGTGTGTGTGTGTGTGTGTCTGTACATATATATATATAAAGATTTGCTATATAGGAATTGCTTCATGTGATTTTGGAGACTGTGGTCTACATTTTGCTCTCTGCAAGCCGGAAAATCAGGAAAGCCCCCTCCCCAGCTGTGGCCTAATTCAGTCCAAGTCCCAAGGCCCCAACTAAGGGTCCTATGGTGTAAATCTCAGTCTGAGTCTGAAGGCCGGAGAACCAGGAGCACCCATGTCCAAGGGCTGGAGAAAGTGGACGCTTGGCTCAAACAGAGAGAGTTCTTGGAAGCAGTCACTGAGAAGCTGTGACTACCAGCTGACCCTTGAGCTAAATCTAAGCAACTGGAGACTCTGAGCCCCTCCCTGTGCTTGGCATGTGCCTTCCACACTAGCAACCTTTTCAAGGATGCAGCCTTGAGAAGGTAAGGTATTGGTGAGACCTTCTGGACTGAATATGTGACTGAGCCCAGTGAAGACTTCGCTATACACTTTATAAGGTTCTTTTTTTTTTTTTNATTGATCCTTTAATCACTATGTAGTGGCCTTCTTTGTCTCTTTTCACAGCCTTTGTTTTAAAGTCTATTTTATCGGATATGAGGTTCTGATGGGCGAATGGGGAGATTATTCGTCTTGCAGCCACCTAAAACAAACCGCGTACATAAGTTTCCTTGCTTATTAAATCTGCCAACTCTTAGCCTGGAGTAGCTGCTCTTCTTTTGGTCCATCCCTGCCTTCCATGTACAGGGGCCAGTTTGCAAAGCAACAGAGTGAATGTGTCTTTCCTCCCGCTTTTAGTTCTAGTCTGGTCAGCAGTGGACTGGCTGCCTGCATAGGTGAGGGGCATTGTCTTCACTCAGTCCACCATCTCAAATACTAATCTCCTCTGGAGATGTCCTCATGGACACATCCAGAAATGATGTTTTTCCAGCTATCTGGGCACCCCTTAGCCCAGCCAAGTTAATGAGTAATTATTAATATGTAATGTCCTAATGTCATGAAATAGAAGACAAAGAAGGAAGGGAAGGATGAGGGGAGGAAGAAAGAAAGGACCAACTTTACCAAAGAAATCTAAAAAAAGAAGTTAAAAGTAAGAAAAAATAAAATTGAGGAGAGAGGGAAGTATGAAATGGATTGCAAAAGGAAATTCGATGAACAGAGAAAGGAAAAAATGGGGTTGAGATGCCTGGGCGTCATCAGCAGTAAGTTGATGGTTGGAAGGTAGAGTGGCTGTGGTCACTCCTCTTCTGCCTTTTTTTTTTTTTTTTGAAAGTTTTTTTGGCTCCACCTCGAGACCCCAACCAGGGATCCCCATGCCCCAGCAGTGGAAGCACAGAGCCTTAACCACTGGACCAACATGGAAGTCCTAAAGGGTTTTTTTTTTTTAATTTTTACTTTATGTTGGAGCAACATATGTTGGAGTTGATTTACAACATTGTGTTAGTTTCATGTGTACAACAAACGGATTCAGTGACACATACATATATCTATTCTTGTTCATGCTGATGTCTTTAAACACAGTCATTGTAGTGGTGAGAGATTAAGCCTGTTTCTGACAACTTCAGTTGTTTCTGATCAAGGATGCCAGGAGTCAGCCCCATGCCTGTTTTTATTTGTTTGCTCTTGCTACTTTCTGAGGCAATCATGGACCAGCCCATCTTAAAGAGAAAGATGTCACAAATATTTGAGATCAGAAAACCAGGTGCTGTTTAGTTTCCATTATTCTAGCTTCCAAGACCTAGTTTCGAACTAAAGACATGCACTGATGGAAAGATGAAGAAGTAGTTGATGAATAAATAACAACCTGATGATCGTAAAAGGCAAAATAGTTCCAATACACAAAACAGATTATACCTTGACCTCTCAACTAAATTCCAAGTGCCTAAAAAAAATATGGAATGTGTGTGTGTGTGTGTGTGTGTGTCTTTGTATCAGTGCACCAGATGTCACCCTGACCTTTCACCTTCTCTTTTAGCTTCACGGTCAAGTCTCAACAGGTACCTCCATTAAAAAGAAGAGACCCTAAAAACAAGGGAAGCTGTTGTCTTCTGATGTTATTTCATAGAATTGAAAAACAGATAAGATCTTATGAACCTCTTAGTGCAAATTCTAGATGTGAAAATTTAAAGTCAGAAAAGTTAAATGACCAGTTCAGATCCACTTAGCCACAAAGAAGCAGAGTTATTTTCCCTAGTCAAGGGGGAATGCTGAAGGAGACCGCCCCCCTCAACTGCCATGTTCCCCATGAGGACAGATGGCTCACTCCTTATATTCTGAGGAACAGTTTCTGCTTTTTTGTTCTAATGGGATGCCTATACAAGGCCTCCAGTGTTGCAAGGCAACAGACCAGATCCCAGGAGGGGTAAGATTTAGAGTCCAATTACTCATCTCCATCTCCGTTGTTAACCTCTTGGCCCAATCAGTTAGTTGTTAGTGCTTGTTTATTCATCTGTAAAAGGGGAAGATAATATGAAATAAGAAAAAGAGAAAATGCATAGGGACTGAGTTTGAACTATAAGCTAATAAATCATCATTAGACAGTTGAGGATAACGAAAATATTTGTCACTTGACTTACAGTAACTATTTTCTTAGTTTTAAATCTGGACCTCCAAATCAAATGCTTCATTTTAACATTAAAGAATACTAAAATATTTAAAGTTCTATTTAATATTAATCATATGTTGAGTATATGATTGTTGTCTTTATTGTAAATATGTTACAGAATTGTGCACACCATTCATAATGGTTTACAATAGTATCATATGAGCAACTTTCCCTTTAGGTAAGTATTCAGTGCTTGTTACCAATCTGCTTCAAATGGCGTGAAAAAATATTTAAGCAAATGTTACCCTGAGATGAGAGAACTGGGCTGGTTTTGCAAATCTGTGGTCTCAAGTGTCTGATATGTATTCTCTCTGGTATTTAATCTGCTTTCTTGCAAGGTCACTGTCTCAAACTATAATGATAATTTCTTTCTCAAGATGAGAGTTCACTTCTAGACTCCTTTTGACCATCACAATTAAAGTAGCATTTGGAATATCCCTTAGTGTGAACAGACCATTCAAAACATAACTTATGGTTTTAACTTCAGTAAATATATGTTAACACCACGTATAGCAGGCTTCCTGCTAGGTAGTCTGACATTCAATTCATGTGGTATTCCTAGGCAAGAAAGGTTTCTCAGAATAAGGGAACCATTATGTCTTTTCTGTTTACATCACTATTATTATTTCATTATTCACATATTGTAATCTCTGCAAATAGCTCATTAGCCACCCACGGTTTCACTCTTAGAAAAGAAGTTATTAAAACAGATATTTCATGAAATGAAGTTAGTAGGAAAAATATGGCTCCTTAGTGATGGAATTTATATAACCGTGGCATAATTAGATATGAAAAAAAGATTTGGTGGGCTAAATTTTCTTTTCTGGTAGAAACCAGGACATTTTGTTAGAAGAGTATTGACAGAAACCATGGTTGGATCTCAATAGCCTGGGTTATTGGAGAGGAGAAGTAATTCTAGCTCAGACTGGGTTGGCAAAGAGTGCTGTCAGGGAAACTGACTCAGTCTGTATAGCAGGCTTCCTGCTAGGTAGTCTGACATTCAATTCATGTGGTATTCCTAGGCAAGAAAGGTTTCTCAGAATAAGGGAACCATTATGTCTTTTCTGTTTACATCACTATTATTATTTCATTATTCACATATTGTAATCTCTGCAAATAGCTCATTAGCCACCCACGGTTTCACTCTTAGAAAAGAAGTTATTAAAACAGATATTTCATGAAATGAAGTTAGTAGGAAAAATATGGCTCCTTAGTGATGGAATTTATATAACCGTGGCATAATTAGATATGAAAAAAAGATTTGGTGGGCTAAATTTTCTTTTCTGGTAGAAACCAGGACATTTTGTTAGAAGAGTATTGACAGAAACCATGGTTGGATCTCAATAGCCTGGGTTATTGGAGAGGAGAAGTAATTCTAGCTCAGACTGGGTTGGCAAAGAGTGCTGTCAGGGAAACTGACTCAGTCCTAGGGCAACCTTGGGCATTATGTACACAAAAGCTAAGTTGCGCCAGTGGTGTCTGACTCTGTGCGACCCCACAGACGGCAGCCCACCAGGCTCCCCCGTCCCTGGGATTCTCCAGGCAAGAACACTGGAGTGGGTTGCCATTTCCTTCTCCAATGCATGAAAGTGAAAGTGAAGTCGCTCAGTTGTGTCCGACTCCTAGCGACCCCATGAACTGCAGCCCACCAGGCTCCTTCGTCCATGGGATTTTCCAGGCAAGAGTTCTGGAGTGGATTGCCATTGAACACAAAGTACCCCCACAAAATGGTGCAGAATCATATTTCTATTCACTTGACCCATGCACAAGAGTCTATGCACTGCTGGGACCACATAGAACAGTTACCTCTGTTAGAAACATTAGTCAGTGTCAGGAGTTGGTGAGGGGTGTGTTTAGAATCGGGGGGGTCAGCAGTAGCAGTGTTGGGAGGTAGTTAGAATCAGGGCTCCAAGCTCTAAGCAGGAAAAGAAAGACAAACCCCCAACTTCTAGGTCATGTCAAATGAGCAAGATCTGAAGTGTGGGGACAGTGCTGAACATGCTGGCCATCACAGAGTGTGAAGTTCATGCCAATAACAGTATCTGGACATTTAGGGTATCAGGCTTAAAGACTCCAGATCCTAATCTTCTTTTAGTCAAGTCGATACAGGTCTTGTCCTGGTTTTATGAGATGTGGTTCTAAATGACAACTTAGTTTTAACAGTCTATGCTGTGATAATCTAGTCTGCTTCGTGTGCAGTCTCCTTAGAGGCCAACATGAACTCTTGGGCAGTGTTCTACAGTGTATTTCTGTCTTAAATTCTGACCAGTTTCACATGTGAATTATAAGGGATCTGCCACATAAAGCGTTATAAAAATTTTTTTTCTCCAGCTCCTTCTCTAAAGTCCTACCCCCCTTCTCTAAATTGATAAAGCAGCATAGTTTGGTGGGGGATTGGGGGTAGGGGAGTCATGGAATCCAGGTTTCTGCAGATCTTTGCCAACATCTGCAGGGGACTCAGAGCTACCTGCCCCCTTGACACGCTATATCCAGATAGAATGGGAAGTCCAAGCTGCTACTCTGTCTCTGCCGATGTCATAGGAGAGTAAGGGGGGAGGGCAAGGTTTCTTCATGATGTTTGTCCGGAGTAAGTTGGATATCGTCATAAATATTGCCATCCTGCTGGATCACTCACTTTGTAGTCCTTTGGATGGAGAAGGCAGATTATGGGGGATTTTGTTTTTGTCTGTGTCTTTTGGCACTTCTAAGTTAAGGGCTTCTCCAAAAATCCTGCACCAAGCCTAGCTCCAAACCCGGGATGTATGGAAGGCAAAAAGAAAGAAGAGGAAACTCACCTCAAGTTGTTAATGTCCCTTGTCTGTGTACCCTCTTCATTCCACATTTCAGAGTCTTCTTATGCTAATTTGTTGGTTTAAATCCAGAGCTTTTATGATTATACTTAGCAAGAGATGGAACAAGAAATGAGTCTTCTCCATGCTGTCTGAAACCAGAAGTCTCACTTCAAGAACAGCATTAATTGTTATAATCATTAACAAAGCACGTTCTTCCCTGTGTTCTTCTGGGAATCTGAACTAATGTGAAGTGAAGACTGAGATCATTTGGCTGGCATGTTCTTGGGAAACATGATTATTGACTTCATGGGGAGATAAACAATCTTCTACTGAGAAAAGTTTTCTCAGTTCCAAGTAGTCATTTCCAAAATCTCTTCCCATCAGTTCCACTTGGCCAATAGAAGCCTGTAACTGCATCCAAGATTTGAGGGCATGTTTGTTTCAAAGGGTGTTTTGGAAGGTGGAATAAAGTACAAACATTATGTTAATGTATGCTATTCAGCGAGGTCCTCCTTTAGAAAACAGGGAAATCATGTCAGACTTGAAATTTTTTGTCTTTTTCTGCATGAGTGGCAATATTTTAACTCAATAAATGTTAATAACCCATCACAGTAAAAATCTATAAGTGGGTCCAAAAACATCCAGGTCACACTATTATAAAGTCAGTGAAATGATGATGGTGAGCCATCCAAAGGGAACTGCTAATCTCCTTCTAACCAAACATTTGTACATGAGCCACATCATCATAGGGTTTCACCGTAGCTACCACCCATCTCATGCTGATCTGATGTCAAGATTTACATTAAAGGTATAATCCAGTGCAGATTTCATTATTCTCCTTCTACAAATGAAGAACTTAGGATTCAAGGAAGTTAAAAAATTTGCCCCATGTCACACAGCCTGAATATGGCAGCATAAAAAAATAAAATGAAAAAATTTAGGCTCTAAAGGCTCACCTTTAACCCCTGCTCTATTCATTCCCTCAAAGATACAGTCTATGCCCCAGGCTAATTCAGGCTCCAGCTCAGTGTTATTAAGGTTTGTATTATACTTTCTTTCTGAACCGGCTCATGCTAGCTGAAACTCATCCCACACATGGTAGTGATGTCAGCTTGGAGGACAAGACAGAGAGTGGGGCTTGGCACACGCTTACTAGCATCAGGAAAGCAGCCTAGAATATCCTTTGTGCAATGTCTGCTTTGAACTGGTTGATCTGAAATGTCTCACGTTTCACTGTTTGGGTTTTTTTTTTATTATTATTATTATTCAACTAATGTTCATTAAACACCCAGTGTGTGAGAGTACTCATGGAGGGGCAGGACCCTCCTATAGATCCAAACTGAATTGAGTAACTCTTGGCCACAAGACAGGATACACTTGTCAGCTCCCAGGCTTCTGTCAACTCCTTGTGTTTGGCATACTCCCTTCTCATTCTCGGCTTCCTTCTGTGCTGTGAGGATGGACAGAACGAACACTTGGTGATGCTGTCCAACTGAGTGTAAACGACTGTCATCATTTCTCTCCTGAGCTGCTGCACACCAACTCCTAACGGTTGCTGGACTTTGATCCTTAACCCCTTCAATCCTTTATCCGCATGGAACCAGAATTCTGTATAAAAAAATCAAACCTAATCATGACTTTTTTGCCTTGCATCCTTCAGTGGCTCTCCATTGGACTGAAAATAAAAGCAAAACTCTTTCACAGCATCTACAAAAGCCCAGTATTTTTCAATCCACACTGTATCTCCAGCCACGTTCTACAGTTGGTTCCTAATGACTCAGTCATTGACATATATATGTGTCCAGGAGGGGTGTATGTGTGTGTGTGTGTGTGTGTGTGTGTGTGTGTCTTCTTCTGAGTTCTTCTAATTCTCTCTCCAGTTCACCACCCAAAGACATCCTGTTCCTTGTGCATGAAATGATTCTTATGTCTTTCCCCAGCACTCATCCTTCAGGTCTTCTCACCTCAAATGGCATTTCCTTTGCCCTCCCCAGATACAAAGTATGTCCTTTGTTGTTCTCTCCACCAAACCCAATCCTTTCCATCATGACACTTAAGTGCTTTGGTAATTTTATATTCACTTATATGTTTATTTATTTGATATCTCTCTAGCTCATTAGATGGTAAGTGGCATTTTCAAAGAATCTTTCTTGAGCGAATGAATGATTTTTCAATGATCTCTTATTGAAAGTCTACTCTTAATTTCATTTTGTCCCATTTACTAAAACCCAGATATAATTATCTCCACCTTCTGCAAAGGGCATAGAAAGCACAGAATTGAACCAAAATGATAATTTCTTCACAGGCTCTTTTGCACATCCAGAAGGCAAGCTTCACTGCTGGAATCCTCCTCCCAGGAGATTCTAAGTCAGAGTGTGCACATTTTTTTCTGTAAAAGGCCAAATGCTAAATATTTTCAATTGTATTGGCCATGAGATCTCTGTTGAGACCCTTCAGCTCTGCTATCGTAGCAGGTGAGAAGCTGTAGGCAAAAGGTAAATGAATGAGCATAACTAAGTTCTAATAAAATTTATTTTCAAGAGTCAGGAAGCAAATTTGGGGCAGCAGGCTATTTGCCAACCCCTGTACATATGTAATCAGCTCTAGATGACACATCTGTATTACCTAGATCTGTGCAAAAACCTCCTGTCTGATCCTTTTTCACCTGCTTCCTTGCCTTCTATTCTTATCTCAGCAACCAAGGTGATCTCGTCCAGTGGTCTCCCATCTCACTCCACATAAAAGCCAAAGTCTTCACTTTGATCTGCACAGCTGAGTCTGCCCTCATCTTGATCTGTCTGATAAGTGGTAACTGTGGGCTTCCCTGGTAGCTCAGCTGGTAAAGAATCCATCTGCAATGCAGGAGACTCCAGTTAGATTCCTGGGTCGGGAAGATTCCCTGGAGGAGGGCATGGCAGCGCACTCGGGTATTCTTGCATGGAGAATCCCATGGATGGAGGAGCCTGGCGGGCTACAGTCCATGGGGTTGCTAAGAGTCTGACATGACTGAGCAACTAAGCACAGCACAGCCTTGCCCTCAGTCAACTCTTTATGACCCTATGGACTATAGAGCCCACTAGGCTTCTCTGTCCATGAAATTTTCCAGGCAAAAATAATGGAATGGTTTGCCATTACCATCTCAAAGGGATCTTCCCAATTCAGGGATCAAACCTACATCTCTTGCGTCTCCTGTATTGGCAATTAAATTCTTTACCACTGAGCTACCTGAGAAGCCACTCCAGCCCACACTGGCCTTGGACTGCTCCTTGACCATGTCAAACAGGTGCCTGCCTTGGTGCCTTTGAACTTAATGTTTCTTCTGCCTGAAATACTCTTCTCCTGAAGACATCAGAGCTATTTCTTCACTTCTTTCTGGACATCGTCTAATATTGTTCTTATGGTAACGTTTTTCTTATCCACTCTAAAATTGCCTGTCTCTACTCCAGACACATATGACTCCCCTTTTTTTGTTTGTTTTCCTGGTTCACCAATACATAATGCATTCTACTTTGTGCTTATTTATCTTATTATTTGTCTTCTTCATTAGAATTTACCCCTATGAAAACAGGGGCCACCTCTGTCTTCATCATTTCTTATCCCTAATGCTATAGTAGTGCTTAAGGCATAGTATATTATATACTCAATAAAGATATAGTGAATGAAAGGATAGATGATGCAAGTCATCTTCCCTTATAGAATTCCTGTGCCTGAACCAAGACACCATCACAAGTAATTTTTTTCCTTTTAATACTCAAGAAAACAAGTCAAGTTTCTAGTTGAAAAAATATATACACACACTGTGTTCATCTTTGTACTCAGATTCAGTTCAGTTCAGTCGCTCAGTCGAGTCCGACTCTTTGCGACCCTATGAATCACAGCACGCCAGGCCTCCCTGTCCATCACCAACTCCCGGAGTTCACTCAGACTCACGTCTATTGAGTCTGTGATGCCATCCAGCCATCTCATCCTCGGTCGTCCCCTTCTCCTCTTGCCTCCAATCCCTGCCAGCATCAGGGTCTTTTCCAATGAGTCAACTCTTTGCATGAGGTGGCCAAAGTATTAGAGTACTCAGATTAAGAACGCTTAATAGTTATGTTTTAGCAAATTTCATTTCATCTGAACTGACTCTTTCCACTGACAGGATGAAACTCAGTCAATTCAGTTCAGTCGCTCAGTCCTGTCCGACCCTTTGCGACCCCATGAATCGCAGCACACCAGGCCTCCCTGTCCATCACCAACTCCCGGAGTTCACTCAGACTCACGTCTATTGAGTCCGTGATGCCATCCAGCCATCTCATCCTCGGTCGTCCCCTTCTCCTCCTGCCCCCAATCCCTCCCAGCATCAGGGTCTTTTCCAATGAGTCAGCTCTTCGCATGAGGTGGCCAAAGTACTGGAGTTTCAGCTTTAGCATCATTCCTTCCAAAGTAATCCCAGGGCCGATCTCCTTCAGAATGCACTGGTTGGATCTCCTTGCAGTCCAAGGGACTCTCAAGAGTCTTCTCCAACACCACAGTTGAAAAGCATCAATTCTTCGGTGCTCAGCCTTCTTCACAGTCCAACTCTCACATCCATACATGACCACAGGAAAAACCATAGCCTTGACTAGACGGACCTTAGTCGGCAAAGTAATGTCTCTGCTTTTGAATATACTATCTAGGTTGGTCATAACTTTTCTTCCAAGGAGTAAGCGCCTTTTAATTTCATGGCTGCAGTCACCATCTGCAGTGATTTTGGAGCCCAAAAAAACAAAGTCTGACACTGTTTCTACTGTTTCCCCATCTATTTCCCATGAAGTGNGGCAAAGTAATGTCTCTGCTTTTGAATATGCTATCTAGGTTGGTCATAACTTTTCTTCCAAGGAGTAAGCGTCTTTTAATTTCATGGCTGCAGTCACCATGTAGGGAGGGAAATTAAGTTTCGAACCTCAAAAAGAAGTTTTATCTTGTTTCTAAATTAAATGCATGTGCAGAGATTGGTCGTTGAGAAGTTTGACCTAAATACTCTGGGTATTTGTGAATGTGTTGACCAGACCCTCAGCTCATGTGTCAAAATAGTGTCATAAAAACTCTTCTTAGATCCAAGAACAAGTGATTTTCCTAGCTTTCAGAAAGCACTATGTGAATCTATGTTTCCTTTGTACTTTAGAACAAAGGAAAACCAAGTTTTTCAGGATTTGTAAGTGTGCATGGGTTACTTATAAGCATATGAAATTGACTCACGGTAAGGCATATTTGACAAGTACACCAACAAAAGAGAGAAAGATTAGAATTTGGACTTATTTATATGTGATTAAAAGGAAATCAAAGTAAAGAAAACTAGTTGACAGTTTTTAAATTGGATGCTTTGTTTGAAATGGAAGGGAAAACCATTGCTAATTAATCTTCAGACTGAAATCATTGTTAACGCCTCCGTTTCTTTACCAATCCATATCCTCATCGTCTTTCTGTGGTTTGGAAGCATTTTCTTCATTTCAGCTTTCCCATGTATTCATTTTCCTGAACTCTTATAGTTTCACCTCTGAGTGACACACAATGTCTTGAAAATAGAAGGTAAATGAGTGCCTGTGCCCTGGATTAAAGTATCTTGAATTCTTATTTAATTATTACTTAAAGATATGTCCTTTTTCAATGAGCTGTAAATTCTTCAAAATTAAAGATACCTGGACCTTTTTTCTCTAATCCTTAATACCCAGAACACACTAGTTATTAAAATACCTATTGGATTTGTTTATTTAGAAAAAAGAACCATTTCTATGCAGGATATATTTTAGAAATTAAAGAATTATCATTTTTCAGCATTTAAAAATCATTTTACTGAGATTCAAAAGGGAGGGGACATATGTTTACCTATGGTGATTCATGTTGATGTATGGCAGCAGAAACCAACACAATATTGTAAAGCAATTATCCTTCAGTTAAAAAAATATATTTTTTTTTATAAATGAAGCATTTTATTAAAGCTTATCTTGTAAGAGGAGCCAGACAATGTTAATTTATCCAAAGTCAGACAAGGTATTTGTGCTGCTGTTGCTGCTGCCGTCGTTATTGTTGTTTGTAAAATCTTTAATTCCCCAGAGTTTTCACAATAATAAGTGGGCTTCCCTGGTAGTTCTGCCTGCAATGCGGAAAACCCGGGTTCAATCCCTGGGTTAGGAAGATCCCCTGGAGAAGGAAATGGCAACCCACTCCAGTATTCTTGCCTGGAGAATCCCATGGATGGAGGAGCCTGGTGGGCTACAGTCCATGGGGTCGCAGAGTCAGACATGACTGAGCGACTTCACTTCACTTCAAGTGGGGAATAAGAATTCAGCTAAGGATATAAGACTCTAACGTTAGGTATTGACTTACTTATTTTATTTTTAAGGCATCAGTGGGTTATCTCCACTGTGTTTATCTCAGGCCAGTAGAAGATTTAGTTTTTAAAAGAAAGACAGGAGGAAGAGAGGGGAAAAAAGCCTCTGGTAGGAAGAAGAAAAAAAGAAGCAAGATTTAGAAGATTAAATACAGAGATTCCCTTCTTGGAGTCTAAAGGTAGGATATAAAATAATGACATAATAATAATAAGCAAGTGATTTGTGAAATACTGGGATTTTATTCTGATCTAAGAACCAGGCTCTCTGCCCCTTTGAGGGTCAGTATTCTCCACTCATTCCTTCCTCCTTGTGCTTAACCACTGTACATCCGTAATACACATCGTCTCTCACCATCTCCCACCTGACTTCTCTCAGGGGAATGCTAAATTGGTTCAAATCATGTGGGAGCATTATAAATACTGTTTGGTGATGAGAATAAATTGGTTCAAATCACATAGGTACTTTCCTAAGTGCTGACTGATGAGGAAGTTTAGATATGCCGTAATTTATAAACAAAATGAAGAAGGTTACCTGGCAAGATATGAGAGGTAGGAACAATTTTTGTATTTAAGAAATGTAAAGGGAAGAGAAATAAGCACATCCTAAATCATTCTGTGAGGCCAGTATTACCCTGATTCCAAATCCAAAGATATCACAAGGAAAGAAAGCTATGAACCCATATTACTTTTGAATATAAATGCAAAAAAGCCTTTACAAAATATTAACAACATATAAATATTAACAACATATAAATAAGATTATATCCCATGACTAAGGAGAATCTATCCCATAAATTCAAGGTTAGTTTAATATCTGCAAATCAGTTAATATAACACTTATCTCAATAGAAAGATCAGAAACAACATGATCATCTTAACAGACATAGTAGAAGAGGTATTTGACAAACCTCAACACCCTTTTTTGATAAAAGACACTCAACCAACTAGGACGAGAAGGTAACTTTGTCAACTGGATAAAAAATGTTTGTGAAAGCCCAAAGCTAACATCGTATTTTTAAATGAACATTTTTCCTTTAAGACTAGAAAGAACACAAGGAGGTCTACCCTCATCGTTTCTATTTAACATTGTACTGGAATTTCTGGCTAGAACAGTAAGGCAAGCAGATGAAGTAAAAGCCATTCATATTGAAAGGAGGAAGCAAAATTATATCTATTCAAAGATGACATGATCTCATTCTAGAAAATCCTAAGGAATCTACCCCAAAATGTTTGGAACTCATAAAAGCATTTGGCAAGATTGCAGGATCAGTATACAAAAGGCAATTGTACTTCTGAAAAATGAAGTTAAAGTGTTAGTTGCTCAGTATGTCTGACTCTTTGCAACCCCATGGATTACAGTCCACCAGGCTCCTCATTCCATGGAATTCTCCAGGCAAAAATACTGGGTAGGATAGCCATTGCCTTCTCCAGGGTATCTTCTTGACCCAGAGATCGAACCTACCAGCTTCCTGCATTGCAGTTGGATTCTTTACTGTCTGAGCCACGAAGGACTAACAATGAACAACCCAAAAGTGAATGGCAGAACCAATACAATATTGTAAAGTAAAAAAATAAATTAACTAAAAAAAAATAAACAGTAGGCAAATGAAATTGCCTCCATGCCTGCAAAAAAAAAAAAGTAAACAGTTCCATTTAAAATAGCATTATAAAGAATAAATTTCTAAGCAATAAAATTTACCAGAAGCAACACAAAATTGCACTCTGAAAATCATTAAACACTATTTTTAAAAAATTTTTTAGAAGACCTAAGTAAATGGAAAGACATTCCATGTTCATAGACTAGTAGAAGACTTACCATTAATCCACAGTAATGAGGACCTGTGGTACTGGCACAAGCGTGGACATACAGATCAGTGGAACAGAACTGAGCATCCAGAAATACATTCTTCCATTTATAGTCAATTTTTTGACACAGGTGCCTAGATAATCCAGTGGGGGAAAAGTGATATTTTCAGCCAGTGATACTGGGACTCTTAGATATCCATATGAGAAAGAATAAAGTTGGACTTCTTCACATTATAAGTAAAATTCAACTCAAAATGGATCATAGACATAGATGAAAGATCTAAAACAATAAATCTCTTAGAAGAAAATGTCAGAATATCTCTTCATGACCTTGGTTAAGCAAAATCTTCTTAGATATGACACTAAGAGCAAAAGCAGCAAAAGATGGATAATTTGGGCTTTCTCAAAATTAAAAATTCCTGTACTTCAAAAGATAGCATCAAGAAAGTGAAAAGACGACTCACAGATTGGGAACTGTGAGAAGCCCAGATTTGTGGTATGTGCAATACTTTATAGCCATGCTCTAAAGGGGAGAGCCTCTCTTGACCCAGATCTATTAACACGTGGATGTTCTGCTTTAGTCTTTTACTTCTTGTCTCTTATAGGAGCAAATACTCTTCCACAAACAGATACCTTCACCCTTAAGCCCTTCACTGGATTCTTCTCCAGGGAGAAATGGACCTGTCTTCCTATTTCTAGAGAAATAGGGAGATTCTGACATCCAGTGGCCCTACCACCAGCAGCGACCTAAAAAGCAAACTTATTTCCCTTCTTCCTCTTTCTTCCCTTCTGTCCTTCCTTCCTCTTCTGTTTTCATTCTGCACAGTGACACAGAGTTCTTCCTCTTGCAAGAGATGCATGTCTTTCTGGAGTGACTTTGCCTTTACTAGGGGGATGTCTACATCAGGTTGGGAGGTGCTGTGCTATGCTCAGTTGTGTCCGAAATCTTTACAGGCCCCCTGGACTATAGCCCACCAGGCTCCTCTGTCCAAGGGATTTTCCAGACAAGCATACTGGAGTGGGTTGCCATTGCTGTCTCTAGATTGGGAGGTAGAGGGCTCCGTTATCCTCCCACTGAGTTCTACCGTCAGCAAACTGCTCCACTGCTGTTTAGCTCAGGTCTTTGTGTTTACTCTGTTTCCAAGACCCCTTGAAAAGATCTGTGGGTGGTAGCATGCACTCAGTGAGCTGACCCTGAATCTCTAGCACTATTGATGAAACCTTCTTTCACTGACCCTATGTTTCTATTCTTCTTCATGAGGCAGATTCCTTAGACACTATATATGTTTTACAGTTTTGTCTAATTACCACAGAGAGGAGAAAATTGAGAAGAACAGAGTCAGGTCAAATAGTGGGAATGGTACTCCTTAAGCAGACATTTAAATATTAGCATTAGCTTAAAAGATTCTGGAAGTGCCCTAGAATTTTAGCTATAGAGTTGTGATAGTTAAAATGCAGTTTTGAAATATAAAGTGTGGGACTTTCCGGGTGGTCTAGTGGTTAAGACTCCTCTTTCCCGTGCAGGGGGGTGTGGGTTTGACCCCTGGTTGGCAAGCTAAGGTACACATGCCTCACAGCCAAAAAACCAACACGTAAAACAGAAGCAATATTGTAACAAAGGCAATAAAGACTTCTTAAATGGTACACATAAAAAAATGTTTTAAAAAATCAAAATGCTGTTTTGGAAGCATTCGATAATAATGAGTAGCAAACTGCAGCCTTGATGTGGTATGTCTATGGTGTGCCTTCCGTGCACACAGCACCAGGCTCTATGCTCTTTCACTGATAATCCCATAGACAGAGTGTGGAAATCAGTCATCTCAACCAATCAACTGTCCTTCTCTCTGGATTCTATGCAGTGGAGACTATATACCCAGGGAGCTAAAGGAGAGTCAATTTTTCATCCTTAAATGGAAACGCACTATTTTCTAAAGTCCCTGGTAGAGCTGGAATGGTGACCTTATATGGGGCCAGAGTCAACGCAGTGATCCCTACTTAATAAATCTTGAATCTAGATATTTTCCCCACGTACCTGTAGGAGAATAGGTCTTCCTCCCTAAGATTTCCTTAACAGTCGACTGCATGGGAGACTGTGGTTTGCCTCACAAATCCAGTTGCTGTCAGAAAAGAGATGAAGGTTAAGAGATGAATAACCTGCCTTCCTTTAGAAGGGCAGTGCCAGGACCTGTGCCTTATCGGGATGAGAAAGCTGAGGGCAAGCTCTGACCCTTCTTCTTCATCTGTTATACAAGTAGTGCAGGAAAAAGAAATGGGGTTCAGCTTGTTTATTGTTTTAGAGGAATAGTGGCCAATCCAGTGATAAATTGTTACCAGTGTTATCAGGCTCTCACCATCAGATCAGCTATTGCTAGTGCTTAGAAGAAAGCGTGGTCAAAGAGAAAAAGGAAAGGATGGGAGTGTCCTCTCTAGCACTATCTAAATGAGAGTAGAACTGAAGTCTCCTCTTCACAGAAAAGAGAAATGGGCGTAAGTATTCCCTTTCCAATATACTGCTGCTGCTGCTGCACAGGAAATCTTGGAAGCTCAGAGGCGCACATTCATTAATCAATTTTACAATAAATATTACTAAGTACCAAGTACTGCTTTAGGAAAGGGACATATAGAAATCAAAGTAAGATACAGATACTGCCCTCAAGAGCATGGTCTACTCTTTTTAGGGTGAGATGGGCTTCCCTAGTGGCTCAGACAGTGAAGAATCTACCTGCAATGCAGGAGATACGGGTTTGTCCTTGGGTTGGAGAAGATTCCCTGGAGAAGGGAATGGCAACCCACTCCAGTATTCTTGCCTAGAGAGTCCCATGAATGGAGGAGCCTGGTGGGCTACAGTGCTTGGGATCACAAAAATTCAGACACAACTAAGAACATACACACTGAAGATTTGAGTTCTGATTCTGAGTACCAAAATAACTCTATAAACTCTACATGCCTCTGCTTCTTCTGAATCTCCATTTCCTAACCATTTAATGAAAGGGGAAAATGATCTGTTCATGAGACTCACGTGCAATGATGTGTCTCAGGACTCCTTTTGTGTACGTCTCCTCTTTTATGGGTTCTCCTTTGCAGGAACACACACGTTATCCACACGGGTCCATTTTAGGAAAGGATATGAATGAGTTATTCATCAAAAGGAATGAAGAACCATGCTTACATAGTGGATCTTCCCAGGCGTGTTTCCATTTTCATGGAAGACTAACCCTTAAGTTCAACCATGATTTGCATGCTGTAGGAGCTTAATTAATATCTGCTGATTAGTTGATGGGTTTCCTTGAGTGACCTCTATTTTATTAAAGATTCCCATACC
Source organism: Aepyceros melampus (assembly GCA_006408695.1). Classification (NCBI taxonomy): domain Eukaryota; kingdom Metazoa; phylum Chordata; class Mammalia; order Artiodactyla; family Bovidae; genus Aepyceros; species Aepyceros melampus. Next base: position 232,668 of record SJXQ01013195.1, read on the forward strand.
AGTTAATGTAGTCTACCCCTTGAGAAATCTCAGAAAGTGTCAAAGAGACAATACATTTTAGAAATTACTGACATTATTTCATCAGCTCTTTACTTAACATTTCTGGGTCCTAAATTGTTCTTAGTTCATTATAGGTGAAAAATATTCTGAAAAGAGTAATGTGAACCTGCTTTGGGTTTTTGTTGTTGTAATTGCAGAAATTAAACAACGCTTACTCCTTGGAAGAAAAGTTATGACCAACCTAGATAGTATATTCAAAAGCAGAGACATTACTTTGCCGACTAAGTCCGTCTAGTCAAGGCTATGGTTTTTCCTGTGGTCATGTATGGATGTGAGAGTTGGACTGTGAAGAAGGCTGAGCACCGAAGAATTGATGCTTTTCAACTGTGGTGTTGGAGAAGACTCTTGAGAGTCCCTTGGACTGCAAGGAGATCCAACCAGTCTATTCTGAAGGAGATCAACCCTGGGATTTCTTTGGAAGGAATGATGCTAAAACTGAAACTCCAGTACTTTGGCCACCTCATGCGAAGAGTTGACTCATTGGAAAAGACCCTGATGCTGGGAGGGATTGGGGGCAGGAGGAGAAGGGGACGATCGAGGATGAGATGGCTGGATGGCATCACGGACTCAATGGACGTGAGTCTGAGTGAACTCCAGGAGTTGGTGATGGACAGGGAGGCCTGGCATGCTGCGATTCATGGGGTCGCAAAGAGTCGGACACGACTGAGCGACTGAACTGAACTGAACTGAATTGCAGAAATACTCCTGGGTTTTCTTATGTCTCTAAGGATTAGAACTTTCATATCGTCAAATGGGCAAACTCATCCTTCCAAGGTCCAGTGAGTTGTTTCAGAGTCATAGCTATCTGAAAAGGTTTTCATTTGACTGTTTGTTTTCATTGTTTCTTGATTACTCTTTGCCTAATAGAAATGGTCAGGATAAAGTCCCTGAGGATTCTCAAGACAGAAAGGAATCAGATTTATCCCATGACAGCAATAAGAGTTTCATACAGCTTTCACTCCTAGAAGCTATGTTTGGTGGCCTTGATTAACTGTCATCTCTCTTGATGACTTCAAGAATGAAATACAGCAGTGGGTTGTACTACACCATGAGCATTTAGCTAAGACCCCAAATGAATGTTCAACCATAAATAAAAGGTGATGGCTACTATTTATTGAGTTTTTAATATGTGCCAAGGACTCAGGTAAACACTTGATGTGGATAATCTTGTTTATTATTTTGAGCAACACACTGTCAGTCACTAAGTCATGTTCAGCTCTTTGCAACCCCATAGACTGCAGCGCGCCCTGGAAGTTTGCTGATTCTTGTCCTTTGAGTCTGTGATGCTATCTAACCATCTCATCTTCTGCTGCCCTCTTCTTTTGCCTTCAGTCTTTCCCAGCATCAGGGCCTTTTCCAATCTGCACATGAGGAAATTGACATGGAGAGGTTGCTGCTGAAGGTGTGGGGGTAGGAAGCAATGCAGCTGGGGTGTGAACTGGGGCGTAAACACAAAAGCTGGACTCAGCGACCCCCTTCTAGCTTGCTATCCACCCAGCCATTGTCCTCTAGCCCTGCCTTCGGGAATTAACATCTAACTTTTTCTGCAGTGACTCCTGTTGGTTAATTTGCGGTGTGATAGAGCTAAATTCAACTGTAGATCACTCAAAGAGGACAGATTACAGGGAAATCCAGTGAGAAGAGGGCCTTTTCAACTGCAAAGAAAAGCCTGTACTCATCAGGGATATATTCAAGTGACACCAGTGCTCACTTAGAGAGGACCCTCTAAGAAATGGTCTCCTTGCTTGGTGCCCCGCAGGGGCTGTTACAATTGAACTGGCTGCCCTGAAACCCTGCGGTGCACTTTCTGGAAGTGAGTCTGGTTTGTTCTGTGAGCTGTAGAATGAATCAGATTTGTGTCTGGAAATCTCCCTTTCAGCTTCTTGCCTGCAGGATGAGAGTGATTCTATCAGTTTAGCCTGAATAAGAGCATTCATGTAAGGAATGCCACAATTAGTTAAATCCAGTTAACAAAAAACCTCTATTAATCAGCACTTTTCCATAAAGAACTTCTAATGACAGGGAAGGCAAATTTCAAAATAGTCATCACAGAAGAAAACTTGTAAGCTTTTCTGTAGACCTGGTATACATTCAGTGCAAACTCCCACATTTCTGCAACTTTGTAATATTGTTCAATACTGGCTGTCATTCATGGGCACACTAATTGTGTACCAGGCATTTGTATAAAAGGATTCATGTGTCTGGGTCTCCTTTAACACAGCAATTCTTTGAAGCAAGTATTGCTTGTTTTTTTTTCATTTTACAGATTGCAATCTAGCCAAATGATGGCGTTCATTATTTGCCGAGGTCACACATCTAATAGATGGTAGTGAGGAAGCTTGGGATTTCTAGGTGGCTCAGGGATTTAATCTATCTGCCAATGCAGGAGACGTGGGAGATGTGGATTTGATCCCTGGGTTAGGGAGATGCCCCTGGAGGAGGGCATGGAAATCCACTCCAGCATTCTTGCCAGGAAAATCCCGTGGACAGAGGAGCCTGGTGGCCTACAGTCCGTGGGGTTGCAAAGAGTTGAACACAGTTGAGCAACTGAACACACATGCACAGTGAGCAAGCTTCAACCCACAAAACTCCATTTTTCAACCAATATGCCAAATTACCTCCTTTTACTGATGCAGAAGGCAATGGCACCCTACTCCAGTACTCTTGCCTGGAAAATCCCATGGACGGAGGAGCCTGGTGGGCTGCAGTCCATGGGGTCACTAAGAGTCGGACACAACTGAGTGACTTCACTTTCACTTTTCACTTTCATGCATTGGGGAAGGAAATGGCAACCCACTCCAGGGTTCTTGCCTGGAGAATCCCAGGGACGGGGGAGCCTGGTGGGCTGCCGTCTATGGGGTCACAGAGTCGGACACGACTGAAGCGACTTAGCAGCAGCAAAGATGATGAGCCTGAAGTATCTTATTCAGTAAATTTAAAAAAACTAGTGTTTATTGAGTGTTTCCTGGGTTCCAAGCCTGCTCTCCAAGTGTATTACAACTCTTACTTCATTTAATCATCATGTTAATCCATTAAAATAGATACCTTTTTAATCCCTATTTTCCAAACTAGGAAAGTGAAATACACAGAGGTTAAACTAATTCGCCCCAAACCACACATCACAAAGTGATGGAACCAGACTAAAAGCAAAATATGTTGCTCCAGAGTATGTCCTTTTAATTGCTGCATATAATGCCTTTTTCCCTTGTTTTAAGAACTGGTTGCAGAAGAGGAATACAAGTCTAATGCATTTTAGAAAGATTTCCAATAAAGTTAATCAACCAATAAAAAGGAATCAAGAAGGAAGTTCTGGTTGATTAATTTAATGATGGTTCATATAATCAGATGATCCAATTCCTGAGCTTCTCGTTTAATTGAGTTTCCACTGATTTCAGGCCACTCTGTTCAGAGAGAATTCTCATTCATGGGATGTTAAATTTCTCTCCATTGGTAAGAAAGGCAGCAAAACCTTGAAGGATGCTCCCAGAAAATTCTCCCTTTGAAGCATTATGCTTTTATCAAGGATTTGTGCTACAACTTTGAAGATTTTCTTTTGAGTGATATTCATAAGAAACCACAACTGTGCATAATTTAAATTTGCTAAGTAAGAGTCCTTCCATTTCAAACGTGTTTCTTAATGATTGAAGCGGACATTTTAAAAGCATTCTCCAGCTCTTAGTGTTATAGAAATCCTAAGTCATCATCACTTCTCTTTGTAGGATAGAAGATCCCCCAAGCTTGTAATTAATGAACCATTAAATTCAGGCTTACAGATATGATATGGTTTTCAAATGGGACAAATGGGAATGATTAAACTTCAAAGTGATGACATTTTACCATATCTTGCTAATGGGAGGCACTCAGGCAATGTCCTTCAAATGAATGAACTAATTTTTCTAACTAATTTTTGTTCTTTGAATGTCTTTAGCTCAGTAAATACTTAGAGTCTTTATTAACTTTCCTTCAAGTTCTTACTATTTTTTTCTTTTATGTAATCTCCTACTCTAGGTCTTTATTTTTTAAGTACATGCTTATGTTTAGTTTGTGTGTGTTTGCTCAGTCGTTTCAGTCGTGTCCAACTCTTTGTGACCCTACGCATGGTAGCCCTGCAGGCGCTTCTGGCCATGGGGTTCTCCAGGCATGAATACTAGAGTGGGTTGCCATGCTTTCCTCCAAGGGATCTTCCCAACCAAGGGATCACTCTTGACAGTTGTAAGGTTTTTAGTCCCATCAGTCATTCTCCCATTCATTGCTCTTCTCTGCTTAAAGCAATGATTTTTTGTTCCTCATGACTCCTCCTTCCTTCTCCTGTTTAACATCCATATTATCTTCCTTTCCAAGCATCTTTCCACTACCCACATGCCCAACTGGCTTTTTTTTAGTGAGAATACAACTAAAATATTACTGCCACCAGAAAACCATCCCTTTTACTAGTGACATGGTTTGAAAATTCAGATCCTCCAGGGATTAACTCACTCAGTGCTCCTGTTCCAACTCTTACACTTCTAACTCCTACACTCAAAGAATTCAACTTACAAAGTCAACAGTAATAAAAATTTTAATTAACTTATTTTCCAAAACTACTTATTTAGTATAAAATATCAGTGTTTTCCAGCCAAAGACCATCTGGAATACTAAGATAAGTGAACAAATTTGGGTTTATTGCCTCTCTGCAATCAGGAAGAACATACACCATTGGGGACTATGGAGCATTTGGGGAAGATTTTAGAATGGACGTCTATGAGTTTTGCAAGTGTTAGATGATTTGGAAGCGAGTTGAAGGCAGCATGGTTAGTTACTGTCAGGAAGAGAGGGTACATCTGTCATCAGTTGTCTAACAATTTTTATACCTAGAAGACAAGAAGACCAGACTAAGATAAAAGTGTGATTGATAAGGAGGCAGAAATCAGGACTTTCCTGGCAATCCAGTGGTTAAGAATCCACCTGCCAGTGCAGAGAACACAGGTCCCCTCCCTGATCTGAAAGAATTCCAGATGCTGAGAGGCAACTGAGCTCTCACATGGCAACTACTGAGTCCATGCACCTAGAGCCCGTGCTCAGCAACAAGAGAAGCCACTACAAGGGAGAAGCCCGCACACCACAACTAGAGAGTAGCCCCCACTGGCCACAACTAGAGAAAGCCCATGTGCAGCAGCAAAGACCCAGTGCAGCCAAAAATAAACAAATACAAATTTTAAAGAAAGAAGAAGCAGCAATCAATCCTACCAGTCTCGATGAAAGGATGTTTGGTCTGTTTTGTTTTGGACAATGTTTGCATTTTGTCCATGCTCAGTCATGATTACAGAGTGGTCTTATTTTGTTTGAAACCATCCCCGTCACAAAGTGGTCCTGTCTGATGTGGATTTTTTGCCAGACCATCTGTGGGCAACTGGCAACCCTAAACCTAGCTGTGAGGGCCAGACCAGTTCCAGGCAACAAGAGCTACTTGACAGCATCCGGCTACCAGGGCTGCTTGCCCCTTTCTCAAAAATATACTCCTTTGGTAAAACTGGAAGACATAAAACGCATTGGGAAGAAAATGAAAAGCTTCCTGGGAGTTTCTTTCTCCCAGAATGGGAATACCAGTGTGAGGGAGAGACTAAGAAAGCAAGCTACCATGTGTGTGCTGGCTCTGCAGTGGAGTTCAGCTCTTGGCAGCGCTGAGTTCCTGCAGCAAGGAAATCTGAAAAGATAAACTCAGAGTTGCGCTCAAAAGCCAATTCAGCTCTGGTGGGAAAGAGAGTAGGAACCAGATTGCATTCAGAAGCTGGCGTGCATGTGTGCTACGTCAATTCAGTTGCGTCTGACTCTTTGCAACCCTATGAACTGTAGCCCCCCAGGCTCCTCTGTCCATGTGGTTCTCCAAACCAGAATACTGGGGTGGGTTGCCATTCCCTCCTCCATTGGAAGCTGGCATTCCAGGTCAAATGTCATATAGCTTAGAAGGCTCACATAGCTTAGAAGCCCAATAAAAAATCAAAGTGAAGCAGAAATCTCAAAGACAGTGCTCTGGGACAACCCAGAGGGATGGGGTGAAGAGGGAGGGGGAGTGGGGTTCAGCATGGGGGGAACATGTGAACCCGTGGCTAATTCATTTCGATGTATGGCAAAAACCACAACATTGTAAAGTAATTACCTTCCAATTAAAATAAATTAATTATTTTTTTAAATCAAAATGCTTTTCCCACCAGAGCTCAGTGGTGATTTCCACAAATACAACTGCTGAACACATAGTTTACCAAAGCAGAAATAACTTCTCAGGGAAAGTAGAAAGCTTTCTCTGGAGTGAGTTGTGAGGAGTATTATTTTAACCTCTCTTTTTTTTTTTTTAATGTTGTTGCAATAGGAGATGTCAAATCTCATGACCTGCTAAGGGCCTACCATGTTCAGGTGAAAGGGTTAGACCTACCAGTTCATCTTCAGAACAGAATTAGGAAGAATTAGAAGTCCACCAAGAAGTGTATTAGAGCCATACATATGTCAAAGAAAACCCCAGTAATTGGGTCAGTTACAATTAGTTCTGACTGGATTTTATCCTTATTAAAACTGTTTTCTTTGGAATTCTTGATTTTGGAGAGATTGGGTTTGGGATTAAAATGGCAACTGTAAAATATTTATTAGATTTACAGGAGAAAATCATTACTTTAAAAGAAGTCACTTGCAGTCTAGCCACGACCCAAAGAGAATCTCCTGTTGCACTGACTGTAGTGTAAATGTTTACACTGGAAGTGCCAGAGTTTAGAGAAATATTGTAAAATGTGGGTTGGAATCAGTTTTCAGAGAAGATCCAGCTCACTTTAGAAGTCATATTTATTTATTATAGAGTGATTGCTTGGGGTTCAGATGGGGTTATAAACAGTCCTGAATATTGTTCATCTCACCTAGGACTAAAATGAGTTGTGTTTGGTGGCAAAAATCTATTTTTTAATATTTTAATCTGCTAAAATATTTCCTCTGGCTGACCTGCACTGCCATGACTAAGGATAAGAATCTACATACTCTTCATTTTCTCATTTCTCAATTGTGAGTAGCAGAATTTATTAAATTACATTGAATATGATATGTTAGCAAGCATCCAGCTAAGTTTTCCTGGTTATTGCACAGTCCTTCCATTTTTCCTTCATTTAGAAAGAGGACTCCCCAACAATATCCCTGATGAATGTTGGAATATTCAACACACACATACACATGCAAATATTTTTTTGGTATTCATTTCCATCTTTGCATTGTTTTCTCAGCTCCAATTTCTGTCCAAATCATTTCTACTCCTAAGAGTTCTCTCTCTTTTCTTTCATGAAATAAATGTCAGCTATCTAATAATCTAATAATGACCCAAGTGAGATAGATACTTGTTATTTTATTCTAATATATATTATATAATATATAATTATTCTAATATAGTTTGCAAAAGTATATTATTATAATAGAGTGGGAGGAAATTATGATCAAAGTTTGGCAGTCTTCTTTTGAAGCATTAAATAAAGTGTGCAATTTGGGCAATAGATTGTCTCTGCCAAGAGAAAAAAAAATCAATTATAAATGTTAAAAACACAACTACCTTCCTTTAATTTACAAGTGTTGTGGCTTTATTCATGTTATTCTGTCAGTCTAGACCACCATTGGCATAACCCTCTGCTTACTAACACCTTTAGGAGCTTTCCCTGATCTCTCAGAGAAAATCAGCTGTATTTTCACAGTACACAGCCTAAATCTCTACTTAACAAGAGTGCAAGCCTTCTTTTCATATTATGCAAGTTAGCCACCTGCATATTAGCTGCTTTCACCACTCAAGAACATGAACACTGTTGTTCATAAAACAAACTGAGGCCTTAGCTGAGGATTAAGGATTTTGGTGGGAAAGAGACAAAAGCAAAGAACTGTTAGGACTGGGGTACTAGGGAGCAATATAGTGGAATTAGTTCACATCGTTCAGTGGGGCAAGTCACACGTGTATATTTCATGCATCGTCACCTCAGATGGTCTTTAGAGTAGATAGCAGTATTTTAGTTTCAGGTAAGTTGTTTGAATTCAAATAGGACTCTCAGAATACGGGTGAAAATATAGTGAATATGACTCTTTCTAAAAGCTACGGTGACAGGGATTCTTTCAGGTGAACAGATGTTCAAAAAATGATTCTAGCCTCAGAATGAAAACCAGTTAAGAAACTGAGTTAGGGGTCTCATTGGACGCACCGGCAGCTTTCCAGATTGCTGACTTCTCCAGCAGAGCTGGGCCTACATTTTTGCAACCATGTCTAAGGGACCTGCAGTTGGCATTGATCTTGGCACCACCTATTCTTGTGTGGGTGTCTTCCAGCATGGATAAATCCCATGGCAGTTACGAAGTTGAGCTGCTATAGTAAATAAACTGGGCATTCTTGATACTTGAACATGGAATGTGTGTGCACATGGAAAAACATTGCACTTTACAAGCACTGTATTGTAAGTGGAAAAATGCAATGTCTTAAATAAAACTGTATTTAAAATTGGAAAAAAAAAAAAAAGAAACTGAGTTAGAAAACAAGACCCTTGTAGTTAACAGGCCATCTGGACAGAGCAACAGCATGATTCCAAACCCTATTTCTCCTTGTAGGAGCCACGATCTGTGAAACCATTAAACAGTTTTTTTCTGGATAGATGGATGGGTGGGTAGGTGGATGGATGGGTAGGTTAGACAGACAGATAAGGTTAATACGTACATACATATGTAGCTAAAATAAATGCACAAATTTTTTAACACCAGTTATCTGTGTTTTGGGACTTTGAGTGTTTTTTCACCATTTTCTTTCCATTTTTCCCAATTTTTTATGGAAATGTGTCTTATTTTTATAATCAGAAAAAAGGTGATTAAAACATATGTGTCTATGGTAATATTGTTTTTTCACTTGACTAAACCAATCATTCTCAGTCGGGGGCAATTTTGTCCCCCAAATAGCCTTTGGTAATGTCTGGAGACATGCTTGCTTGTCAGAACTGAAGAGTGTGCTACTGGCCTCTAGGGTAGAGGTCAGTGATGCTTCTAGACATCCTAAAACATATACAATGGTTTCTAAAATTCTTATGTTTTAGAAAATATAATCACTGTCTCAGAATTACCCAAATAAAAATGACTTCTGGACTGACAGATATTGGAAAAGTTTGTGTTTCTTGTTTACCTTTAAGTTTTATATAATTGACTAGCAAGATCTTTGTGTCTTAACAAATTCTGATACATATATATTAGGTTGAGTTGAATTTAAAGTGTATAGTTCTTTTGAACACAATTAATATAGGTACAAAGATGCATTGTAAATTTTTGAATTAATAATTAAGAAGTATATTCTCTAGACCCATATAGAATCAAGAATTAAGGTTGATTTAAATCAGAAGGAGGTGAGTAAGCATCTATCACTTTGTCAGATGTTCTGTGGAGTATAAAAGTAACATAAAAAGCATTCCCTGACCTTGAGGAATTTGCAATCTAACCAAAAAGATAGAACATGTCCTGAGAAAATCATTTTGTTCCAGAGCAAAACAATACATGTTTGCATGCCAAAATGAGTAGCAAATTAGTGCAAAGGAGTTTAAAAAACAGAAAAAAAGTCAGTATGTCTGGAATTGTCAGAAACGGCTATAAGACAAAGAAGAGAACTGGATTAACAGACTGATGGTAGAATCTCAACATAAGCAGCAATCAGGGGAAGATATTGAAAGGCAGAGAAAATAGCATCAACAAAACTTGGAAAGACTGATCATAGGCAGGTTGATAAGGAGTCAGAGAACTACCTGGCTGAGCAGGTAGTAGATTTAAACTGCAGTTCGAATTTAATTATGGTGAAACCTATTTAATTATGGTGAAAATCAAAGGAGTAGTATTAGGAATACTCTACAGAGTGAAGTAATAAAGAGAAAAACAAATATATTAATATATACATGTGGGATCTAGAAAAATGGTATGCTGCTGCTGTTGCTGCTAAGTCGCTTCAGCTGTGTCCGACTCTGTGCGACCCCATAGACAGCAGCCAACCAGGCTTGCTCGTCCCTGGGATTCTCCAGGCAAGAACACTGGAGTGGGTTGCCATTTCCTTCTCCAATGCATGAAAGTGAAAAGTGAAAGTGAAGTCGCTCAGTCATGTCTGACCCTCAGCGACCCCATGGACTGCAGCCTTCCAGGCTCCTCTGTCCATGGGATTTTCCAGGCAAGAGTACTGGAATGAGGTGCCATTGCCTTCTCCAAGAAAAATGGTATACATAATATTGATAGAGTATATATATATTTGTTCTATGTTTGTGTCCCTGTGGACACAAATATATGGTTAGCAAGGGGGAAAGCAGGTGGTGGGAGGAACTGGGGGATGGGGATTGACATATATACTCTATCAATACTATGTATAAAATAGACAGCTAGTGAGAACATATTGTATAGCGCAGGGAACTTTACTTAATGCACTGTGGTGACTTGAATGGGAAGAAAGTCCAAAAGTGAGGAGATATATGTATATGTATAGCTGATTCATTTTGCTTATAGTAGAAACTAATGACTCAAATGGTAAAGAGTCCGCCTGCAGTGCAAGAGACCTGGGTTCAGTCCCTGGGTCAGGAAGATCCCCTGGAGAAGGAAATAGCAACCCAGTCCAGTATTCTTGCCTGGGAAATCCCATGGATGGAGGAGTCTGACAGATTGGGGTCACAAAGAGTCAGACATGACTTAGTGACTAAACAGCAACGATACAACATTGTAAAGCAACTGGACTCCAATAAAAATTAAGAAAAAATGAAAACCTTGTAAAATATCTAAATCTGTGAATGGGATAAACATGCCATCCCCAAAGTTGTGTTTTCAGTCTTCATCACAGAGTGATTATTTGACCTGAAAGGAGTTAGCTTCATCTTCCCACAGGTACAGACCTTTCTACTATATAAAGCAACAATCTGGCCTATATAATGTACCTAATATTCCATAAAAGTGGCCAAAAGCAGAGACAAGCCAGATTTAGCCATAGCCTCAGGTAGCATTTTCCCCACTGTGACTACAAAGATAGCAAGAGTCCTCATTTCAGAAGAGAAGTCCTCTAATTACAGAATGATTTTAATTACTTTAACTAATATCCTAATATTATGTGTTTGTCAAGAGAATCAGAGAACAAGTATTCCATTTGGTCAAGGAGTCTTACAGAAGATAGAAATGAATAATTAATGTTGTTCAGAATTGTTAAACTTAATTTAATACACAAAGATGTAGAGCTAGTAATTAGTTTCAGGAAAAATAGATCATTAACTCAAAAAAAAAAAATTTGCCTTATACTTAAATGTATTCTTCAAAGCCCTTTCTAATCATTAAGATAAACTTATCTTTCCTGACTGGAGACCCAGAAGAAATAACATTGGAGAATGAATAGGTTTTATACTGTGGACAAAAAAAAAAAAAAAACTCCAATGTAATAACAATTGATAATTAATAAAAAAAATAATTCCCAAGAAGAATGAACCAATGTGTCTTTAAAATAAAAAATCAGCATTTATACCTTTAAACCTATACACACTATAGTCAAATTAACTATAAAATGAGAATTCTTAGATACCCATGAAAGAGGTTTTGGTAAATGTGAATTTACCTATAAAGTTTTGTTGGCTGAGAAAATATTTAGCTGCATATAATAGCCTCAATTACAGTGGCTTAACCAAACAGAGGTTTTGTTTTCTTTGAAGAGAATTAAGAGGAAAGTAGGCCTTGGTTCTTATTGATGGCTTCATGATGCCATTTAGAACAAAGTCCCTTCTGATTTTCTAATAAGCATCCTTAGATGACTTCCAATTGCATTGCATTGCCCAGAAGAGCATCATGTGAACCACCGCTAGCTGAAAGGCAGGCTGAGAAATATAGTTTTTAATTATGTGCATTGCAGCCCCAAATAAAATTTTAAAAGAAGCATTATAGAGACCAATTAGCAACTCTTTTCAACAACACAAAATCAGTGATTATGCTAAGACCCTAACCATTACGATCGGTTTGTTAAAACACTGCTAAGTGAATTGGGTAACACATAGCTCCAATATCCAGGTGCCACACAAGTCTATTTCCTAGGATTGCTTAAACTAGGTCATTTTGTGCCTTTAAACTACATTTCTCTCTAATGAATTTCTTGGAGAACAGCCCAAGCACAGCTTGTATCCATTCATAGAGAATGTTTGTGTGTAGTGTTGATAATCCTACAAGAGCAAGAGTGATCCATGAAGATTTCCAGTCAGTCAGAAAGTTGCCAGTTGCTATTCCTGGATGATAACTGACAAAGCTAATCCAGAGAAGTGAAAAAAAAAGGTTAATTGAAGATATGGTATCATACTTTTATTTTCCCAGCTGCTTTCTCTCTGTTATTTTAGTAAAAAAAAAAAAAAAGCAAGTGATAGTATCTTAAGCACTGTCAAGCTCCTAGAAAAAAAAAAAAGCTCAGTATCTAACTGTATCTGGCACATAATAGGTACTCAAGGAATAATTCTTGAATAAACCTTTTATCTGTTTACTCTTATCAAAATGTGTACAGAAACTGGTTAAAAAGAAGCATTCTCCATCCACTTTAATGCAGCAGTCAAACATTTAGTCATCACCCACTCTTTGTGAATAAAAGCTCTCTGAGGAACTGCTTGCTATGATCTCTCCCCGAGAAGGTCTTATTCTGTATTTTGTGTGACCTGGCAGATTTTTTTCTGACTCAAATCCAATGTTAATTAATCAAATCATAGGAATTGGTTTCTAAGCTATTTGGCTATCAAGCAGATTATTAACATTGTAAAGTCAATTTAAAGCCATTTTCAAGTGTTTAAAATCCCCTTAAAATTTCCCAAATCAGCATATCAGTCAGTTTGAGATGGAGCTTGGGGACTATCAGTCAATACATCAGTTGATCCAGCACTGAATTTATGTTGAGCAGCATTTGAAGATGGGTAAATAATAGCCCCTGCCCTTAATGACTTGTGATCCATTTAGAGAGACAATATGTGTGCGGGGGGAAATCATGAAACAGTGTCACATTGCATTTATAATTTGTCAAATGAATAGAAGAGACAATAAATGATTCTTTTTTTCCCAGAATACCGATTAGTTTGGACTTGACTAAAATAGAAACATGAATCAAATACATCCTGGTACGTAACTGAAATTTGAGACCTTGATAGGAGAATCACAGCACTTTGAAGATTAGAGTGAGACATACTGGTTAGCATAGATAAGCTATAAAGAATCCACTTGAACCATAGGAAGCAATGAAAACAATTGTTCTTTTCCTTCTCTCTTTAAATTAGGTCATGGAACGAAAGGAGTATTTGAGCTTCTGTCTGGATGGCGGAGAACCAAAGAGAATTTGCCCTTCAAAGACAGGGTAGCAGATGCTTATTCGGATGTGATGGTGACCTATACCATGACCAGCTCCTTGTACTTGATCACCTTTGGCATGGGTGCCAGCCCGTTCACCAACATAGAGGCTGTGAAGGTCTTCTGTCAGAACATGTGCGTCTCCATCCTGTTGAACTACTTCTATATTCTCTCCTTCTTTGGCTCCTGTCTGGTCTTCGCTGGCCAACTAGAGCAAAACCGCTACCACAGCATCTTTTGCTGTAAGATCCCTTCTGCAGAATACCTGGGCCGCAAGCCTGTGTGGTTCCAGACAGTGATGAGCGATGGACACCAGCAGACATCCCATCACGAGACGAACCCCTACCAGCACCACTTTATTCAGCACTTCCTCCGGGAACATTACAATGATGGATTACCAATATCTACGTGAAGCCATTTGTGGTCATCCTCTATCTCATCTACGCCTCCTTCTCCTTCATGGGGTGCTTGCAGATCAGTGATGGAGCCAACATCATCAATCTGCTAGCCAGCGATTCCCCAAGCGTTTCTTATGCCATGGCTCAGCAGAAGTATTTCAGCAACTACAGCCCTGTGATCGGATTCTACGTCTACGAGCCCCTCGAGTACTGGAACAATAGTGTCCAGGAGGACCTTCGGAGACTCTGTAGTGGGTTCACTGCAGTGTCCTGGGTGGAGCAGTATTACCAGTTCCTGAAAGTGAGCAACATCAGTGCCAGTAACAAGAGTGACTTTATTAGTGTCCTACAAAGCTCATTTTTAAAAAAGCCAGAATTCCAGCATTTTCGAAACGATATCATCTTCTCCAAGGCAGGAGATGAAAACAACATCATTGCTTCTCGCTTGTATCTGGTGGCCCGGACAAGCAGAGACAAGCAGAAGGAAGTCATAGAAGTGCTGGAAAAGCTGAGGCCTCTGTCCTTGTCAAAGAGCATCCGGTTCATCGTGTTCAACCCCTCCTTCGTGTTCATGGACCATTACAGCTTATCTGTCACCGTGCCTGTTCTGATTGCAGGCTTTGGTGTCCTCCTGGTGTTAATCCTGACTTTTTTCCTAGTGATCCACCCTCTGGGAAACTTCTGGCTAATTCTTAGCGTCACCTCAATTGAGCTGGGCGTTCTGGGCTTAATGACACTATGGAACGTCGACATGGATTGCATTTCTATCTTGTGCCTTATCTACACTTTCAATTTTGCCATTGACCACTGTGCACCACTGCTTTACACGTTTGTATTAGCAACTGAGCACACCCGAACACAATGTATAAAGAGCTCCCTTCAAGAGCATGGGACAGCCATTTTGCAAAATGTTACTTCTTTTCTTATTGGGTTGGTTCCCCTCCTATTTGTGCCTTCGAACCTGACCTTCACACTGTTCAAATGCTTGCTGCTCACCGGGAGTTGCACACTTCTCACTGTTTTGTTATCTTGCCCGTGTTCCTAACCTTTTTCCCCCCTTCTAAAAAGCACCACAAGAAAAAGAAACGAGCCAAACGAAAGGAGAGAGAGGAAATCGAATGCATAGAAATTCAAGAGAACCCTGATCACGTCACTACCGTCTGAAGGGTGTAGACTAATGGATTATTTTTCTTTTCCAGTATTGCACAATGATGCAAGGCCGAGAAAGCTCAGACCTCAGCTGCTTGGGCTGGCCAGGGGTAACAAGGCAAGTCAGATGAAGAGTGAATTATTTGTAACACGTCAAGGTGTCCACTTCCAGGGGGGCAAGAGGGACTCAAAGAAGGGTAAAAAGCTCTTTGAAACCTTGTTCTCCACTAAAGATAAGTTTCTGGATGTGATCTTAAGAGCTCTTCCAAGGAACGGACAAATCGATGGAGTGTTAGAAGGCCAAAGGAACAGCTACTTTTAAAAATAAAATGCTTAGGAGAGATTGAGTAGAGAAGACGAGGGCCTCCAAATAGCAGAGAAAACTTCAGAAATGTCAAAATTGCCGTGGCACTTTTCATATTTGTTTTTTGGATAGGTTGGTCAAAGGAAACCTATGCACTTGGGAAGTACACATCCAATCCTGTCTAAACCAAAGGACTTCCCGACTCATTTTACATGTGCATATATATGTATATATGCCATATATACATATACGTAGATTCATCTTTATTGTACATCCACGTCTGTGTGGAGGGAGGTGCCCATTTGCAGGTGGGCTGGCCTTTCTTTAGAGTCCAATCAGCCTTAGCCAAATCTAGATATGCTAATGGCCACTCTACATCAACTCAAGCGGTGCAGCAGCAAGAGCATTGTTCAACTGTGCACTAGGCAAAATAAACAGATCTGGGCCCATTAGACTCATACACCATGTTGTCAGTCTTTGAGATTCTTGCTTTGGATGACTTAGCAAAAAAACACAAAAGGCATTTGAATTAATTGCCATGGGGGCAAGGTTTCAAATCTCATGTAAATGCTCAATAGTTACTTGGCTTTTTATTGGCTTGAAATGGTTCTCTGTATCTGGGAAGGCTGCTTTTAGGGAGCTCACCCACTGCAAATGAGCATATATTATCCATACAGATGTGTATAAGGGTGCACAATTGTGTGTGTGTGAGAGAGAGAAAGTCGAGGTATTCCATAGACAGTATTCTCATTTTAGATGGTAAAAATATACTGCCTTGGAATAAAGGTAATGAACATAGGAGAAAGTGGACGTAACTCGGAAACTTGTTGCAGAATGAAAGAGAGTAAATGAACCATCACCACTCCTCATGTGCCCTCAACTGGTTCTTAGTGTGAAAAAAATATATTCTAATCCTATAAAGTCTAGTGTGTTCCTTGCATTAATATTTGGAACATTAACCCAGGCCACGATCACCACAGTAGTGGTCTCTATAACTACTACAGTCTTGTTTTGTAGCTTCTTGCGATATCATTTTTTTTGTTGTTGTTACCTGAAAAGTGCTTGTCGGTTGGCCGGCCTCTTAGGGTGATTGTTGCTCTCCATGAGTGACATAGCAACTGTAACTGCTGCTGAATTCGCTCTCAAAAAAGGTACTAAGGTAAATGTTTTCATTGCGTTAAAATTTACAACTGCTCCCCAGCAGATAGACTCAATCTGTTGGGTGCTTCCTTGGATGAATGCTGTGCTTCCTGTCACAGAAAATTACTAGAAAATGCTTTTTCCCATGCCAAGCAGTAAAATCAGTTGATTTTCAGGTAGGACTTCACAAATGTCCAATGATCATAAAATCTGCTAGTTAACTCTTTTAACTGGAAGAGCACTACTCTCTGCCACCAACTTTGGTTGCATAATTTAAATGAATTTAGAATATTAAAATCTCTAACAAACAAACAAAAAGCTTCTGGACTCAGGTTCAGAAAAGAGAAAAGCAAACCATTCCATTCTGATTTCAGTGTTTTTTTAAAAAAATGAAATTGGTAAGTGAATGAAATAATGAAACAACCAAATGAGCATACTTTTACAAATGAAGGATTTACCTGAATATAAGGGGAAGGGGAAATGTTTCTTTACAGTTTCTTTTTAGTTAAATGAAAAACATTTAACTAAATTTCACTTTATTAAATGGGGAGTTTGTTTTGTCCTACCTCGAGGTTATTGAGTTTCTATTGGAAATGATCCATGTCTCCTCAATTGTGTTCATGTGGGGCAAATAGCAATAGATGGAGTATGGAAAATACTTGCCATGACATAAGACTATTGTTCATACATTATGTGTAACATTGCGTCACAGATAAGTCTAGCCTTTTGCCTCCTGAGCTGCTCTGCTAGGATGAACTGGTATTTGACACTAGCAGACCTATAGACCTTGCTCTTAGGTCTGAAAGGGAAGTTTTTGAGGCTTTGGGTGTTTGGATGGAGGAGATGGGACTCTCCTTTCACAATTGACTCATCGTTTGTGAAGACTGGTTTTACATCCTTTTCAAAAGATGGGAGGTCATCGGCTGAGAAATCCCGTTAGCTATCAGTCCATTTCTTTGTAAAATGTGCCATACTCCATTACTTTACCAACTTTTTAAAAAGTTTGCCTGTTTGAGTCATTTTTTTTTTCTTGATCACCTTAGACAATTCCACATGCACAGAAGATTGGCAGGTTGGTTTATAAAGAAAGGATCAAGCATGCCAGTTGCCAAATGCATGTGGGAATAGTGCATAGCTACCCCACCACTGGGACAATTCTAATATCATGCCCCCATCATTGAGACAGTCTCTATTTGGACAGGGAAAACAGTTCTTTTCTAGGTTAGATCTTCAAGGATCAAAGCGACTAAGAAAAACATGAATTTCTCATTGTTCAAGTGACTAGAGGTGTGGAATTTTGGAAGGGACATTCTCTTTTCCAGGACACCGTGGTACTCTTTAGTGAACTGCAGCAATAATTTATTGAAGTGGAATTTCCTGTTCTGGAAGAGTTAATATACCACACAAAATGCCCTAACTTAGTCCTTGGAAGCAATTTAAGTCTAGGAAGAATGTAGACTGTAACTGAGTATCGTCTGACCTCCCAGCTCACTGTGAAACAGACATTTCCAAGAATTCCATTCACTGAATGCCAAGATGAATCCTAAAATAGAAGATGGTGATTTACAAGTGACACCAAACCTCTGCCTTTATCAGTAGCTGGTGTGCAACCCTTCAAGGTTTTCGAGTTTACTCCCACTGTCTTTCGTCCATTTGTGAAATATTGATGGTGTTCAAATTAGGAGCTTTTCTACTTCTGGAAGATGACCTATCGAATCCTAGAAAAGAAGAAAGCTATGGGAAATATCTCAGATGTGTAGGATATTTTATTTTGCTGAAACATGGTTTTTCCCTTAAAGTGAGAGAATTTTAAAGTCTCAAAAACCAAAGTCCAAAACCTTTCTGAATTTAAACTGGAATGTGGATTTGTTTCCTCCTACTGGAATTTAAATAGGAATCAGAGAGAACTGTAAGAGCTGCACTCTCCATGATGGTTACGAAAGCTTCAAAGAGGTACTCACCTAAATGATAGAAAAGAGATTTGGCTAACAGATTCTTTCCCTCTTATTCGTTAAAGATAATCATATGCCAACTTAGACCTTGCACAAGTTTTTAAAATGAAAAGTATACTTAAATGTCATCCCATGAATTCTTTCAGGGACCAGTGAACCTCTTTGAAGGTTGTGCATGAATATTCTATGAAAGAATTATCCGCCACTGTGGCTGTATCATGTGAGTGTTCCTTTCGCATTTTATTCCTATTTATTTCCATGGACTTTTTGGTTTTACCTTGTGAGATTAGAAGAAGAATTATGATAAATGAAGCTCCTGTGATGCTCTAAATAGCCATTCTTGATTGTTGAATTCAAGAGGATGAGAGCTTTGTCCATTTTGTAATTACCCATTGCACTTTCCCATAACAAGCTGATCCTCCTAGGCTTGTGGTTAGAGCTAGGGATTAACTATTGCCATTCAGAATTACATGTATTTTTTATAAGTTGACTGTAAATATTATAATTACAGTCATATATTTTTATGACCAAATAGTTATGAATGCCTAGCACTATGCTGCATTGTTACTAATAGTACACAGACTTTTAAAGACACTATTTTCATGGTTATTGCAACTTTTAGTAAAATTGTATCACCTACTCATAAATGCCTTGTAGGTTTTGGTCCCAAGGGCCTAAAATTCACAGAAATTTCCATCCCAGGAGGAACAGTTTAAAAGCTGCCCTCGCTGGGTGTCAATGGCAGCAACCTCTTCTAGAATGTCCTCTGGAAAATCCTGGAGAGTAAGTCTGGCTTCCAGGTAAAGGACATAGCAGATTTTGTTGGTGATTAAGCACACTTTAGTGTCCTGTGTTTGCTAATCTCAAAGTGAACCATATCATGCCTTGAGAATGGAATTTAGGTTTGGTCTCCTGTGAACTGGGGAACTCAGTCATTCCCTTGACTTCTTTCTAGAGGAATCCTTCTGTTCAGTCTATTTTGTTGATTTTTGCAAATGGTACTGGTAATCCTTTCAAATGTGAGCCTGAAAACTGTCATTTATACCAAACTAGATTTCAGAGCACTTTCCTCCCCTTTAAAAACAAAGTAAAGACACTTCTTGCTTTTTTTTGTGTTACAAACAAACAAACAAAGAAAAACTAGTGACAAATTTTATGACACTGACTCAAAACCTATCCAGCCCTGAATTGGCATGCCCTTGAAATCTCCCCATCTTCAATCTAAATATAAAACTCAGCATCATCACTGTGGTGCAGGCATTTATCCCAATCTTTTAAGCAGTGATTTGCCAAAGGTTGTAGAGAGGGGAAATGAGCTAAATATTTTTCTACTGGTTTGTCTTCAGAATTATGACAGCAAATATATTTACCAAATGAGAGCAGTGAAACCATGAATGAGAGCAAAAAGCCTGTTTGCATCAGGTTCCGCACAGGAGGGACTATATATAGATATCACAACAGCAAATTGCTTTGCTTTCTAAACTAAATGGCCAAGGTTTGATCCACCATCATGATTTAGTTGGAAGGGCAAGGATGTTGTTCTGTGCTTGAAGTGTTGTGAAACTAGGTCAGGCAGCAATGCTGAGATTGAAAGGATATTGAGAAATAATCTCTCATGCTTAAAAATTCAGATGTCTATACATTGGGCAGAGAACAGGTGGGAAAATTCCATATATTTTACAGTTTAAGATATAGCACAGAGAACTGCATGGTGCCTCAAAACTATAGATTCTTAACTGCTAGCAAAATTGAACAAATGCCAACAAACTCCATTTGAAGATTGCCTTCTCATTTGTCAGATTCATAACCTGACCTTTGCGGGTAAAGTACTCCTGAATTTCCAAGCATGAATCAGAACCATAGATCATTTTGTGAATGTAAGTAGGATACTAGCCTGTCTCCTTGAAAACGAGCTTCCAGTTAGTACCCAGAGAAGCATTATCTGGGCAGGCTGTTGGCATTGCTCTGACTTTGTACATCTTTGACATATCATGAATATTTTGTTGATGTTTTCTCTGTACTTAATTAGGGCCTCTCTGCTGCTGCTAAAGAAGTTCCTTGCTTTTCTCATGATATGGAAAATGATTCAAAGAGAAAGCACATGCATGTATATTTAGTTGGGTCTGACTCTTTGGGACACTTTGGATTGTCGCCCACCAGGCTCCTCTGTCCATGGGATTTCCCAGGCAAAAATACTGCAGTAGGTTGCCATTTCCTTCTCCAGGGGACCTTTCTGACCCAGGAAGATCTGTATTGCAGGCGGATGTTTTACTCGCTGAGCCATCAGGGAAGCCCAAAAGAGAGACGAGTATAGGGTTAAAAAATCAGGTACTGAAATAGTATAGCTGACTAGTCTACAGATAATATCAAATATCTTCTGCAGCTCTAAAGATGTTGTCAAGATCAAATGGGCTTACACCTTCAATTGCGAAGCTCTAAAAGCTAGAGATTTTTAAATATAACAAAATATTTATTAAAAATTATTGCTAATTTTGCACTTTTATAAATTATGTAAAGTCAATCCCTACTATTTTTCCCAGCTGAAGTTTTCCCTAAGAAAGTTCTTATGGGTCATACTATTTATGAAGTCTTAAAAATCAGAGGAAACTTTAGAAACAAAAAGATAAGAACACCTACTGGTTACGTGTGGTTCCTGCTCCATGTCTCATGTTTGTGCTTATCTGAACTGGGGTCTTTAGAAGTCACATGTCAGTGTGTTCTGATTTCCCATATTGCTAATGGCATGGCCAGATAGTATAGCATGGCTTCACTTCCCTCTATTTCCATCGTCATTAGAGCAACTGCATTATATGAAGGGCTCTGTCAAACCAGTGGAGAAATAAGAACTTCAATGCTTTGGATGATTTCATTGAAGAATATCATAGGAGGAGCTAGAAAGACTGCCATCAGTAAGGGACAAGGGAAGGTTATTGTAAATGCGTTACCTCTCAGTCTTGTATAAATTTATTAACTTGCATTTTTGTACAGCCAGCCTGCAGTATGGGGAGCATTTAAGTTATTTCATGTAAAACAGTCAACAGAATCTCTCCCTGGAAACTGAAATAGTAATACTTTCCATCATTCTATTTGGTTGATTCACTGGTTATTGGTAGACACAAGAAAGTTGGAAGAAAACCAAACTGTCCCAACCTGCCATATTCCTGTATGCTCTGCTGTGGTATGCGGCATCTCTTTTGAGGGAGGGCCCAGAAATTCTGGCACCTTTTTTTCTCAAACATAAAATGTGCTAGATGCTGATAAATCAGACTTTAAACTCACCAGTGCAAGTTATCTCAAAGTTTTAGCAGAGTTTAAGCAACAGTTTTATTATACTTTCCCATTAATTATGCATATTTTTCAGCAATAGATTTTCTTGCTCTTAAATAGGAAATCTGTCTCAGTTGAAAAGGGCAGCGATCTCTCCAAGCTACCTCAAAAGGGTACTAAAAGACAAAATGGCAGGCAACCTTTGATTAAATGGCAATATGTTAAAAGCCACAAAGCAATATTATTTGTCAGCTCTTCTTGATGCTCTTTTACTTTGTAAATTTAGACTAGACTAAATGTGAAAGGAATACCCTATGTGCAATTCTACTTGTGCATTCTGGTTAATAATATTCATTATATGAAATCTCTCAGGACTGTTGTCTGGTATTTCTCTGCAGACATCTCAAAACATGATTCAGAAAGAAGGCAGCCTGACATTGCCTATGAGGCAGTGGTCCACATAGTGAGGTGCACAATCAATCTGTGGAATCTTCAGTAAAAAAAATCCAAGTGCACTTCTTATCAGTGGAGGGAAAACTCTTGTTTGTTTGCCCTAAGCAAACAAAAAGAGATGAAGTTGCCAGTATTTGGTACTGTACTTAAGTTTTCTTTTTCACTAGATGCCATTACTATTATTTTTAGCTTAATTGGAGTTCTGAAACAGAAGTCACTTCTGGAAACATTAGAATCAGTGAAGAGAAAACTGTTAGTAAGAAACACTCTCTACTCATGCACAGACAATTTGTAGGAATGAGAGTTAACATTGAGCAATTTTATTTCCTTTCTTTTCCTAAAACAAAAACCCACTTGCTCTTAATCCTAGCTAATCAAATGCTAATTTCTATAACAAAATAAAGGATAATGATAGAAAGAGTGAAATTGTGAGACTCTAATGTCTTATCTAGATACTTATCTAATGGCAAACCAGCATTTTCAGACGTATTTCTCTGTAAGAACATTATTTTGTTTAATATTCTGTGACATAGATTCTTATCACCTGTTGTTCATGAAAACAACCTCACTTATCACTTCTAAACCAGTGTGAAAAACTAATAAGCCATTTAAAGCTCTCTTCTCTGTAATTCTGTATCTTGGACTCTAAAACTAAAGCTCCTTATTGAGGAAAGTTTAAAAAAGAATTCTGAACAAAAACGTCAATGTCAAAAAAAATATATGTATATTTCCTAAGTTGTATTCTCACTCCAACATATCTTAAAAATCGGGAACTGCCTGAATGCCCAGTTTTTAAATCTCACTAAGAAGCAAGAATTTCCATGTGAGTCCTTCAAGTCTCCAAGTTCCCTGAATTTGGTCTGTCGTCAAAATATATCTCAGTTCTATCTAAGCAAAAAAATAATTTATAAACCAGATTTTTCTGCTATAATAAAAATAAAGAAATAACAAATTATTCCCCATAGGTTTACGTGTGCAAACATATATTTAATAATTAATCTCCTAACTCAATCAAAGGAAATTATGTTGCAAATATTCCCTTATTTCGTTATTTTCATACTTTGTGCACAGAGATATAATAATTTTAATTTTCTCAAGATTATTTTGTTTAGGAACTGTGTGCTCTAAAGTCTAAAGGCAAAAATCTTAAGAAAAATAACACAGTCTTCAGTTCAGTTCAGTCACGCAGTCGTGTCCGACTCTTTGCGACCCCATGAATCGCAGCATGCCAGGCCTCCCTGTCCATCACCAGCTCCCGGAGTTCACTCAGACTCACGTCCATTGAGTCCATGATGCCATCCAGCCATCTCATCCTCGGTCGTCCCTTTCTCCTCCTGCCCCAACACAATCTTAGCTACTTGCAAAAATACCATCTCAGTTATATTTATTATAATACCACTAGACAAAATTATTCATAGTATTTCTGGCTATGTTGACCTTTTATTTTAAAAAAACAACAAAAGTCTGGCTCCATTAGTCATACTAAGGAACAGTTAGCGTATTAAAATAGTGATAAATGAGACAGATGCTTACTCTTTCGTTAGGAGGGTCCATTAACTTTACCAATTCTTTCTAGGTCACAGTCTCCCATGCTGCTAACTAGGATATTGGTAGATTCACTTTCCTCACTTTCATTTCTTATTGCTAATATTAAATGCCCCACAGAATGTCATGTTCCATGACCTCTTCCTCTAACCTCAGTGAAATCCTTGGGCTCCCTATCCTTTAGAGAAATATTCTTCTAGCCTAGGAATTTAACTTCTTAAATATAACATCCCATGACATCATAGTGTAACATAACAATCTATACTTTTTCGATCTTTTATTGAATTACAGGTTAAAAATTATAAAATTTGCCCTTTAAAAATACAATACATGTGTTTAAAATAATACCATGATAGTATATATCAAGGATTCCTACTTGGTTAGGCTAAGGTTTGAAGCAAAATAAGATACCTTGGCATTTTTGAAACATATATTTTATAAGTCTCTATGTTTACAAATATCTTCATAATGTATAAATCACTGAAGTGTTACTGAAATAGATGGCCTTTGTGTGCGTGCTTGCATGCATGCTAAGTTGCTTCAATCGTGTCCAACCCTTTGCAACCCTATGCACTGTAGGCCCCCTGACTCCTCTGTCCATGGGATTCTCCGGGCAAAATTACTGGAGTGGGTTGCCATGCCCTTCTGCAGTGGGTTTTCCCCACCCAGGGACTGAACCCACACCTCATGTCTCCTGCAATAGCAGACACTTTCTTTACCACTAGCACCACCTGGGAAGCCAGATGGCCTTCCAGGCAATAGTACTGGGTGGATTGCCATTTCCTTCTCCAGGGGATCTTCCCAACCTAGGGCTCGAACCTGGGTCTCCCGCATTGTAGACAGACGCTTTACCATCTGAGCCACCAGGGAAGTCCTAAAGATCCCTAATAATTGTATTAACTTGAAATCTAAAGTAATTTATCATCAGTTCAAAAAAAAAATTCTGTCTAAAACATCTCACTTCATTCAGTTTAGTCGCTCGGTTGTGTCCGAATGCAGCACGCCAGGCCTTCGTGTCCATCACCAACTCCCGGAGTTTACTTAAACGCTTGTCCATTGAGTCGGTGATGCCATCCAACCATCTCATCCTCTGTCATCCCCTTCTACTCCTGCCTTCAATCTTTCCCAGCATAAGGGTCTTTTCAAATGAATCAGCCCTTCGCATCAAGTGGCCAAAGTATTAGAGTATCAGCTTCAATATCAGTCCTTCCAGTGAACACCCAGAGCTGATCTTTAGGATGGACTGGTTTGATCTCCTTGCTGTGCAAGGGACTCTCAAGAGTGTTCTCCAATGCCACAGTTCAAAAGCATCAATTCTTCAGCACTTAGCTTTGCTATGGTCCAACTCTCACGTCCATACATGACTACTGGAAAGCCATAGTTTCTTAACGTTTTATTAGAGTAGGAACATTAACTACAAAAGTTTCTTACCTTGTGAGAACTCAGAGCTGGGGCTCAGAGAGTGGTACCCAAGCTTACAGACAAAGCACATCCCTCAAGCTGCACATGATACAGTTCCAGTTCTGGATAAAATTATTCATGAACTTTCAGCACCATTTTCAAGTCATTAAAGTCAAGAACATTCTATCTTTGAATACCAAGTCCACTGTATATAATGAATAATGTAATATCATTTCAGGGAATACATGGATAACCGATATTTCACCAGGATTAACCTGATGTGAAAATTATACTGAATTAATAATCCATAATCCACTTCCTCATAGTTCAGTTGGTAAAGAATCCACCTGCAATGCGAGAGACTTAGGTTCAATCCCTGGGTTGGGAAGATCCCCTGGAGAAGGGAAAGGCTACCCACTCCAGTATTCTGGCCTGGAGAATTCCATGGACTGTATAGTCCATGGTGTCACAAAGAGTCGGACATGACTGAGCAACTTTCACTTTCACGTCAATCAACTTTAGAACTTTTTGTTATTGCAGTTTTCATTAGTGACATCATTCGCGTGAATAACCAGAGAACTCTAATAACATTTCAGGTTATCTAGCATTTCATATTTTTTCAAACGAGATGCCCAAAATTTTGTCTGGAAATATTTGATATACTCAGTAATCATTTCCTATCCAGATTTAATATTTCAATCAGTAATTTATTTTGCATTTATCCTATTCAATTTTTTTCTAAAATAATTTTCCTTAGAGTATTTAAAACATGTTTCCTTTGGTAAGAATGAGCATGTCTAGAAAGGAGTGAAATAAGAACTTGGCTTAAGCTGAACCGGTGAGCATATCTGCAGGAGGTAAAGTTTAGGAAAAGAATCACTTGTTATTATTTATATGTGCAACAAGTTGAAATCACCTACTGCTTTTTCCCCAGCTTTATTGAGATGCAACTGACAGATAGTATTATGTAAGCTTAAGGTGACACACTTCAGTTCAGTTCAGTCACTCAATCGTGTCTGACTCTTTGCGACCCCATGAATCGCAGACGCCAGGCCTGCCTGTCCATCACCAACTCACGGAGTTCACTCAGACTCATGCTCATCGAGTCAGTGATGCCATCCAGCCATCTCATCCTCTGTCCTCCCCTTCTCCTCCTGCCTGGAATCCCTCCCAGCATCAGGGTCTTTTCCAATGAGTCACTTACATGTTGCAAAATGATTACCACCCTCGCATAAGTCAACACCATCACATCGCATGATTGCCATTTGTTTTTGTGGTGAAAATGTTTACAATCCCTTTTCTAATAATAGACTGTCATATCACAATTTAAATTTTACCGTAACACGTGTTCCTATCTGTTATAGTTTATGTTCACTTTTTTTTTTCCCCTACTGCTTTTAATAATGGCAGCTGACGTGGCAAAGAGTAGATCACACAGGTCCTTCCGCTTCATGGAGACTCATTAATTATTTATTCAGTAAAAAAAATAAATTAAAAATCACTTGCCTCTGACTTGTCTGCCTGTGACCTAATGAGAAGTCAGTTATTGAACAATCTCAATCTGTGAGAGCTGATTTATGAATGTCTCTGGAATTCTCTTGTATAGCTGGTTACATGGGAATAAGGCCATTTAAAGGAAGAATTTCAGGTATGTCAAAACTCACTAACCTTTCTGGTAAGTTGAAATGCTAGAACCTAGAGCTTTAGACATCTTAATAGTGAAGTAAAAGGGAATGTGATTTCACATGAAATAAAATAACAAACGACAGGTAGTTTTGAAAAAACTAAATGATTGAAAAAAAAAAAAGCTAAAAAACAAATACAGAATTTCTTAAGAGGGAATGTAACAGCTAAACTAAATTTTATAAGCATAATAAATGTTGAAAATGAATGAGATCTTTGGTCTCTATATTGTAGCTGTTGAACTTGATATATGCCAGACTGAGGCTATATTTTTAGCCATTGTCTAGTGAAAGCAATGGTTGACAAACCCATAATTCATTAAGAAAATCCACCACCACGAAACACCCCAAAGGGGCCCTTTCAGTCTTACAAATATGATCAAGATTGCTGAAACTTAGTTACATCCAAAATGCCTCTAGAAGTAAAAGATCTTTTAACTTATGTTCCAATAGTTTTTCTTTACATATTATATCTAAATGCTTAGAGAACTCAGGTTTTTTTAGAAAGAGGAAGCTATAACTAAAAGTTCACAGGGACAGAAAATAATTATTGATTGGAAGTAAGTTTTCAACAACTGAAACTTTGAGAATTTATCTTGGAGCTTGGAAAGTAAAATGGCATAATGAACCAGCCATATCCTTTACTAATTCATCCAACAAACATTTAGTAAGCACTTTTAATATGCTAATTAATGGGCCAAGTCCTATCCCAGGGTCAAAAAAATGTTCAAATAATTCAGAGGAACATTTTAATGTCTTTTATAAAAAGAGGAAAGTGACTATTTGCTTTAACCCAAACAGTTGTATTATGAAACATTGGCAAGACCAGAATTATCAATTACTCACTGTTATCCTAATCTAAGAATTGTTCAATATTTTTAGACAATGTTTGTTTGCCATAATAAATAACAGTTACTTTATTAATTGTTTGCTGGAAGTGAGTGCTAGATGAGTTTGGAACAAAATGATAAGGTTAAAAGCCAGGACAGGTTAATCAGTAGGTTTGTGTTATTTACAATGCAGAAGATAAAACCTTTGAGGGCATAAATCCTTTTAATCGCTATTAATATACTAAAACAAGTTAGTGACTAAAAGTATAAATAAGTTCTAAAACTCATAATTTGATCCAAAGGGGAAAAAAGCCGATAAATAGACCAGTTAGACCAAAACTGAGGCAGATAAGAAAAAAAACAAATAAATAAATAAGGAAAAATTGTTTTATGAAAGAGCATTACCAAAGAATGTTAATGAGCAATCATTCCTGCCCTGTTGCCACCTCCACTCACTTTATCCAGTGTGACAATGACGAAGACATATTTGGAAGGATGGCTCACAGAAAGGAGAAATCTTGACTAATTTGTGAAAGAAGAGTCCATCTGTGTATGGAGGGACAGCTTTCCTCTCTTCCTTGAAGCTCCAAAACGCTGGTCCAGTTGAAAATTTAGGACTGGGAGGACTGTGAGATCTCAAGCTTTGGACTGAGATTAATCTGAGATTTATATTTTCCACTAACATAATGATTTGAGAGGCATCAAACAGCATCTGCTTTTCTTCTTTGTTCAGCTGGGCCTGGATATGTCAACATTTATTTCTTAGTTGAACTCTACTCTCTTCAGTAGAGAACTGGTGAAAAATGTATATAAAATTATTTTAAGTCTAAAAAATCATAAAGACCTTACCACAAGAGAGATAATTCATTTTTATGAAAGTGTTTTATCACCACTGTTCATCCGTAACCTAAAAAAGTAATCTCAAGCAAGGGGCAGGTGACTCAAATAACAGTGGTCTGGTGGACTTTTACTCAGTAGCTTAAATATCCAATATATTTGTAATCCTCTGCTCCATTGACAACCTTCATCCTGCTTGGTAACAGTATCTTGGGGAATTGGAGATATAAATTCAGAGGAAAAAATTATAGCTGATGGCAGACTTAAGGAGAATGGATAGCAGTACTATTATAAAGAAAGAAAGAAGGCTATGTAGATGGGGACCTCATTTTCTACAAGGCACAAGAGTCTACAAATTCATAATCCCTAGATTAGGATGGACAATGACATAAATCATCAGACAAATTGGAAATTGATCAACTATGTTTCGACCTACTAGTGTTTTTTTGTTGTTTCCATGGCAACATCCTCAAAATTTCCTGAAGTTTTTTTTTTTTTGAAATGTGGATTTTTTCTTGTTCTCTTAATAGATCATTTTATGTATTCCTTTCTTTTAATTACCTTGAGTGCCGTGTTAGGCAGTGTGTGGAAATGTATTACATGGTTTCTCCCCTAAATTGCTTGGGATCTATTTGAAGATGCTAACAGAGGAAACAGTCCTGAGTGATAAACCACAGAAAATGGTTGACAATGACTCACATGGTTCATAAGTTAAAGTTAAGAGCATCTGGGCATCAAGGCCTGTTGGCTTTAAAGGGGAATAGTGCATGAAGGAAAGGCAACTTTATTTGAAGAATGCAGTGGACCTGCTTAAGCCAAGGATCTCATTCCCTACAGCCATTCTTGCTGGTGGAAGATGCATGATAGAGGGAACCAGACTCAACCTGTCCCCAGCCTCCTCCTCTCTGGCCTCCTCTCTGGCCACAGTCCCCTTTGTCCTCTTGTGTTCGCTGTTCACACTAACTCGAATGCTTTTTATCCACTCTCTAGCCATAAGTGTTCTTCCCTTTTTTTCTTGGTATTTATTCATAAATACTATGCCATTAGAAAGGCCTTCCATGACCATCTTCTAAAAGCACAGTAACACTGCTTCCCTCCTTAGCACAGCGTTTGTTTATCATTGAGCTGTCCCCAGTAGGTTAAAAGCTCTATAAGGGCAGAGGTTTTTTTTCTGCTCTACAAGTTGCTATGACCTCAGTACCCTACAACAGTGCCAAGGTTATATTAGGCATTCAATGAATATTTGGGGAAAGAAGGGAGAAAGGCAGGATGGAAGAAAGGGAAGGAAGCAGGAATGAAGGGAGGGAGGGAATTAGATCAAAGTGTGGACCAGTTTCAGGAGGCCCTGGAAAGCTTCTGGTGTTTCCATTAGAAAGTTGAAGCCACTGGGTGTATCTCATTGTCTAGGAAGTAATTCAGTGTTGTTGCTATTTCTTAGTTGCTAAGTCTTGTCTGGCTCTTTTGCAGCCCCTGGACTGTAGCCCATCAGGTTCCCCTGTCCATGGGGTTTACCAGGCAAAATACTGGAATGGGTTGCCATTTCTTTCTCCAGGGGATCTTCCTGACCCAGGGATTGAACCTGCATCTCCTTCATTGGCAGACAGATTCTTTACGGCTGAGACACCTGGGAAGCCCAAGGCAGGGTAGACTTACTGAAAAATTAGAAAGTTCCTAGCCTATGAATTCCTTGCCAGGTAATATTAATGTCAGCTTTCCCTTTCCTTAAATATTTATCAGTAGCTTAAATTTTAACAAAAGCCATGATTTCCTTTGACACAGCAGGAGTGTGTTCATATCCTATCTTATAACTGAAAACGTGAAAGATTATCATCCAACCACAAATTTAAGTAAGAGAAATCACTAGGCTACTTCTTCCTGGCCAAGGAGCTCAAAGCTTCTGCCTGAAACCTTTTCAGTTGGAATTTTAGTGTTATGTCCACAAGCACCCAAAGCTAGCCTGACATAAATATAAGTTAAATATATCATCTGATGCCCAGGAACATTTTCTTCTTCCTGCAAAATGAATAATTTATTGGTATTTTACCTGCTGTTCCCAAACTCATATTAATGATTCATTTATAACTCCTCAAAACAGATGCTCATAATTAAATTACAGGTTCTGTGAGATCATTAGTCCTCTAATGGTTGCAAGAATTAAGAAGAAATTTTGTAATTTAAATTCATCAATTTAGGAAGAAATGTAGGAAGCATTTTTCTCTACAGTTGATATTTGCTATATCATTCTTTCTAGAAGAAATCTCTTCTAAACTTTTATTCTAGAACTCTTTCTATTTCTTTAACACTAAAATATTTATTATTCGATTCTAACCACAGAAATTCCAACTCAGATGGCTAGTGAAGTGTAGCCCTGTTGCTTATTCTAATTTTTTATTGCTTTCTGTTTCATGCCTTGCTGCTACTGCTGCTGCTGCTTTTCATGCCTTAGTTTATCCTTATTAGAATTTCTCCAAAATAATGTAATTTATGGTGGTGAAACAGTATTACATTATTTGCGGCAGAAAATCCTATATTAATTGTACCACACAGGTTTCAGCATACATAAAGTTTTCTTAGGTTCTGTAGATATTTTAGAGATGTGATAGCTATTTTATTTTCATTAATATTTTCCTCTCTACCCTGTGCTTAGCTGAAATTGTTGTTTTTATTTTTATCTACCTGAATCTTGAAATTGAGGTAAGCTGAATATATTCAACATTTTTTCATATGCATCATGTTGTCCTACACAAGGAATTTATATATGGAGGAAGGTGATAAATATTATAAACTAAAATCACATTTTCTTTTTTGTCTGCCTCTGACTCTGAACCTTGGGGGTGCCTGCTACAAAATCAAGTATATTTCTGAGAACCTTCCCTCTCCCATAATTGCTGGAGTATTCACTCAGGCTTCTCACATGGTGTATAACTTCTATTGGAACACTTCCTGGGGAAGGTACAACAGAGACTGCGTAAACAACACTCAAGTTTAAATGTCCATAGATGGTCTGCTTCTGCCACTCTTAGCTCACAAGATAAATCAACTGAAGTGTTTCAGAAACGTTTATGTTTGAATTTGCATTTGAGGTGTGAAAAAAAGTAGCATCCTTAAACGTATTATCTTCAGTTCTCAAGGTACTGATATCTAATTATCTCTAGCTACAGTTTGCTCAAAAACTATTCTAATCAAATTTTCTTGGGATGTCAAGTGTTAAAATACCAGCAAGTAAAAAAATATTTAATGGCAACCATTTGTGTGTTTAATTTCTAGTGTTCAACATAATGCCATCGTTACTAGACAATTTATTTCACCATTTTTCATTGCCATTCTCCAAAGGAAAATAAGCAATTTGTTAACAGTTTATAGTATTCAGATACGATGCAAGAGACACAGCCACACTTTTAACAGAAACACTGTAGCTTAAAATGGTTTGGTAAAAGTATGAGATTGGGTCAGCAATGCAAAACCGAAAAAATTTAGAATGCAATAAAAAATGTAGATATTACATGTGACTACTTCACTCTACCCAGACTCTTCATTTCTTGTTTGGACACAGAACTACTCTTTTATCTCATTGAAAAGCGACTGTCAGGATTATCAGTGTGATGCTGCTTTGCTCCAGGACAGGAACTGTAAGGAGTGAGATATTTTGAAATGATGTAGTTTTGCAGGACAGAGGTTAACTCCTGCAGGAAACTGCGAATTCACATGAAACTTGGTATTGTCACTATGTGGCTGTTCTTAGGAGTCTGGGTAGGAAAAAAGTTTTCCACTTTACTGTAGATCAAACACCATTTCCTGCAGGCAGCACAATTCACCAGCACATGGTTACCCTCTCTGGTACAAAACTGTTTAAAGAAGAGAAAAAGTCATTGTTTTGAAAGTACGTAAAACGACACTAATCATATGCATTTTTTTTCAAGTGAGGCAATACTACAATAATACGAATTATTGTGTCTAGGTTTTCTCCAAAAGATCATTTTGTTGGATTCAGAAAACTCAAATATCCCCTAAGCATCTTTGATCATAAATTTTGTCATGCTTCAGCTTTTGGCAGTTTTGATAATTCATTACTGATTATTAATAACATTATTTAAATCCAAATACTGTTCCCTTCCCATTATGAAAAGCTATTACAAACATATATGGATTTCTATAAAGGTTGATGACTATATGCTTTTTTATATTAGAAAATCATGTGAAAACAAAATTAATCTGATGAATGCTGTTAATTATTTTAACTTTTTTATTAGGTATAAAATGTTCGTAAAATTATTCTCTCTATAACTTACCAAGATTTATCAGCTTGTGTAATTTTTTATAATCAGAGGAGTCTGGTTTTCTAATTAAAGTTTTGTCAAAGAAAATAAGTTGTGTGGCTTTTTTTCTTCCTTGGAAGGATATTATTAAAAATGCCAAAAATACATCCAGGTTTTCTCTCCTCCGCTATGTGGTATGCAAATAAAATGGTATCCAGCCAACACACCTGGATTTGGGGATATTTTAATTTCCCATTATGGGGAAAAATAAACAAACAAACAAAAAACCCCTTATGCATATCTGAATACCCTTAGAACAAGCATACAATTCATAGAGGCCCAATCACACCTACTTAGAAATTCATTCCATCCACTGCCGAGTTTAGGGAGAGGGCTAACACAATATGGTAAATACTATCAAAGTCAAAGTCACTCAGTCATGTCCGACTCTTTGTGACCCCATTCACTGCAAGGTGGTGGTTGGTTTAGTCGCTAAGTTGTGTCCAGCTCTTGTGACCTCATGGACTGTAGCCCGCCAGGCTCCTCTGTCCATGGGATTTTCCAGGCAAGGATACTGGAGTGGATTGCCATTTCTTCTCCATGGGACCTTCCCAACCCAGGAATCTAACCCAGGTCTCCTGCATTGCAGGCAGATTCTTTACTGACTGAGCTATGAGGGAAGCCTTGCATAGTCCATGGAATTCTCCAGGCCACAATACTGGAGTGGGTAGCCTTTCCCTTCTCTAGGGGATCTTCCCAACCCAGGAATCAAGCCCAGGTCTCCTGCATTGCAGGCGGATTCTTTACCAGCTGAGCCACCCGGGACCTCCCCTCAAACAATACGATCAAATCTTTACATCTCGTAGGCCCTAATTATTCCACTCCAAACCCAAAATTAAAGTAGTTACTATTACTGAGATTATTATAATCACTAAATCGCAAATCCCTGGTAGTCTAGGAATGGGGACCAGAGCAATCGTAAGACGTGAAAGTGAAAGTTGCTCAGTCGTGTCAGACTGTTTGAGACCCCATGGACTATACAGTCCTTGGAATTCTCCAGGCCAGAATACTGGAGTGGGTAGCCTTTCCCTTCTCCAGGGTATATCTTACCAACCCAGGGATCGAACCCAGGTCTCCTGCATTGCAGATGGGTTCTTTACCAGCTGAGTCACAGGGGAAGCCCAAATCCGCACTCTCATTGCCAAATTGCCTATGAAACAGATAAGTACAAAGGAAATGTTATCAGATACAGTGCTTAATTGAAACATTTCCTCTCCAAGGAACCAATTTGCTGAGAGCAGACTGTATGAGATAAATTAAAAGAGTAACAAGCAAGGACCACATGACCACCATCATCAACTTCGGGACCAGGTATCACTGTGCTTTCCCTTCTATGATCTAGAAAGCTTACTACTTTTAAGAGTTCCCCATCAAGATGCAAAAGTCTCTGATGATACTATACATCAATAGTGATAAAGTTTAACAGCTTAGTATTCCATTATTCATTAACAATTTAGCAGGTATTAGCCAAAATGAGAGTTCCTTTTTTTTTCTTCTAAGGGATAGTGTGTTAGTTTCCTAACTGGAAGAAAGGAAAAGCTTACAGGGTGAGTTAATTTCACCCCCTCTTTAATTTACCAAGGCCCAAAATGATTTAAAAAAAATTCAGTTAAGTGTATTTTCAACGCAAGCTCAGTTGCCTCAAAATATCCAGTTCTGCTGGAGTAGGTGCTGCAACAGGATGCAAGGTAGATATTTTAATACAGAAAAGACAATATAAACTGTTACCCACTATGACCCACCATAACCAAGAGCTGAGCTGTTCATCTGGGCATCTATCCTCAGTTTAAATGGATAAAACATCATCCTTTATTCATTAAACACTCCGCACAGCACCAACCATGAGTGCTTAGCTTTGCTAAACTGGGCCCACTGCCTTCTAATTTTCAGGATGAACGGAATTTTTTTCCTTAGAGAGTTGATGGTGATGTGTGTGTTCAGTCATGTCCGACTCTTTGTGACCCCATGGACTGTAGCCCATCAGGTTCCTCTGTCTGTGAGGTTTTCTAGACATGAATACTGAAGTGGGTTGCCATTTCCTTCTCCAAGGGATTTTCCTGACCCAGGGATTGAACCCGTGTCTCTTGAGTCTCCAGCATTGGCAGGTGGGTTCTTTACCATTAGCATCACCTGGGAAGCCCAGAGTGTTGATAATACTGAAGGAAAAAAAAGGTTGGGGGGGGTTGCCTATTGGGAGAAAAAGGTTTTGATAATTGGTAGTGAGCAAAAAGTTTGGTGACCCATCAATCCAGTGGTAGAGAGAAAATCAATACATATCTAAGCCATCTCAAAAAGACTATGAGGGCCACATATTGATAAAAATCATTCAAATCAGGATGGGAGAGAAAATTATATATAAGCAAGGTGCCCATAGAGTCTGGCTTGCAGAAAGCATTTTAGATAAAAATGCCAAAATCTTACTTGCAAATGGCTGGGGCTTTACACATTCTTGTGGTTGGAAGACTGACAGCATCAATAAATGAATAGAAATGATTCTTGCTGAAGGGAGGTGTCATCCACAACCCTTAGAGTCAAACATTGTTTTACATCTTCATTATCCATTCAGAACAACCAATAACCAAATCTGCATCTGATAATAAAGCAGTCAGTGTTCCTAAACCTCACAAGGGAAGAAAATCAAGAAATACAGGCATAAAGAGGCAAGCATTAAAGAGCCCAAAAGAATTTGGCTGAGAAACATACAGGGAAATTTACCAGAAACCTAGGTTTGGAGGGTGGGTTAGAAAAACAATACATACACAAAAATAGTTAAACCAACAGAGCTCAACAAAGCTATGAGAAAGCAAGCTGAGAATGCATTTGTAGTATTTATAAGACATAAATAGCCAGTGCTATTTGGGGTGACATACAGTATTAAATTGAGAGATGAAAATAGTTTTCATATACTATAGAAATTAAGGGACTGGCCATTTGCAATCCCCAATAACATTTGGGACAAGTTGGAAGGATATGTAGTGAGAAGCAAGATTGGAAGCAGTTAGATGAATACACTAATAAAAATAAACCATGGCTCAGGGAAAAAAATAGAACAATGTCACACAATGGCGATGCAAGTGAGAGTCAGAAAGAAAATAGTAGATCTGAGCCAATACTCCCAAAATATGCACCATTTGTTCGCTCTCTGTTGAGTTCTCATGGTGATCGGTACTCAAAACAACAATTGGTAGCATTTCTAGAAGCAGAGGATAAGTTCCATTACCCCAGTTATGAGAACTGGAGGAGATAAAAGGGGACACTATTTGGAGTAAATCTGGGTTTCTGAAGTTTTAGATATGGGCTCCTTTCTTCAAATAAAAATTGATGTAACAACTGCACATATAGCGTGGATGAGTATAGTCGACTGAAATCAGGAATTTGTCACTCCAACCAGTCTGCTTCCAACCCCTTAAGCTCCCTGGAAATTTTTGAAAACCATTGGTAGATGAAAAAGCAGAGAATCTCCTTTATCTCTGCCTCTCTACGGCTGAGTGACAATAGTTAGCCTTGCCTATTAAGTGAATGAATTACATTAATGATATCTAAGGCCTCTTCCTGATTTCTCTGTCACACATAAGTGTGGCCTCTGCAAATCTGGTAAATAAAACCATCATAGCTTTTCTTAACACTGACTAGGCTAAACCATGCCAGAAATGGAGACCTTTTTCCCAGTCAACTTATACTCTGCACTACTCAGTATTTACAGCCTAACTTCTCACCCAAGGTTGTAGTCATGTCTACATACATCCAGCTTCCGTTTGCACACTGCTGACAATAGAGGAGTCACTCCCTTTTGAGGCAGCACCTTCCATCTTCAGATAATTGTTTGAAAGCTCATCTTCACATTGATCTGAAACTTACGCCCATCCTTTGACGCAATCAAGATATGTCTAGCTCATCTTTCCCAAAGCACATCCTCAGTGTTTAAAGATATCTCTCCTTTTCCCCTGAGGACTCTCACCTTCCAGAAAAGTGGAAGAAAATATAATCTCCAGGCCCTTCAACTATTGCTCAGATAACACAATTGGCCAGCCCCTCTTTATGCTGATTTCCTGTATGAGCATGCCCCTGCTTCTAAGCGACAATCTGGAAGCTCCCTGCCCAGATCTGGACACAGTCTGAAGGTTGCAAACCAAGAGGGAACATTATCACCTCCTTGTGCAGCCTGAGATCATCTGAGTGGTCCCAGCCACCATTTCACATTGTTAGCACAAGCACAGGACATGATCAAGTAGAGAACTCCATTACTTCTCAAAAGCTCTTCAGCTATCATCTTGCGGATGAGACCCTAGGAACCCTCTCTTTCTTCATAGTCCAACTCTCACATCCATACATGACCACTGGAAAAACCATAGCCTTGACTAGATGGACCTTTGTCGGCAAAGTAATGTCTCTGCTTTTTAAAATGCTGTCTAGGTTGGTCATAACTTTTCTTCCAAGGAGTAAGCATCTTTTAATATCATGGCTGCAGTCACCATCTACAGTGATTTTGGAGCCCAAAAAATATAACATCTCTCACTGTTTCCATTGTTTCCTCATCTATATGCCACGAAGTGATGAGACCAGGTGCCGTGATCTTAGTTTTCTAATGTTGAGTTTTAAGCCTAGTTTTTCACTCTCCTCTTCACTTTCATCAAGACGCTCTTCAGTTCTTTGCTTTCTGCCATAAGGGTGGTGTCATCTGCATATCTGAAGCTATTGATATTTCTCTTGGCAATCTGGATTCCAGCTTGTGCTTCATCCAGCCTGGCATTTCGCGTGGTGTACTCTGAATATAAGTTAAATAAGCAGGGTGACAATATACAGCCTCGACATACTGCTTTCCTGATTGGGAACCAGTCTGTTGTTCCGTGTCCAGTTCTAACTGTTGTTTCCTGACCTGCATACAGATTTCTCAGGAGGCAGGTCAGGTGGTCTGGTATTCCCATCTCTTTAAGAATTTTCCATAGTCTTTCATGTCTGGAGTCTTAATTCCTGATTTGAACAATTAAATCAAGATTTCTAAATGATAGAAGAATATAAGCACTGGAAAAATTCCACCTTTTTTTTATTTTAATTAAAATTTAGCTGATTTACAATGTTGTGTTAGTTTCAGGTATACAGTAAAGTGATTCAGGTATACATATATTCCTTTTTTACATTGTCTTCCATTGTAGGTTGTTACAAGATATTAAGTCTTTACTGTGCTATTTTATAGGTCCCTGTTGGTTATCTATTTTATATATATTAATGTGTACAGTAGTTAATCTCAACTTTTAATTTATCGCTCTCTCCCTCCCTTTTGGTAACCATAAATTTGTTTCTATGTATGTGAGTCTATTTCTGTTTTGTAAATAAGTTTGTTTGTATCATATTTTAGATTCCATATCATACAATATATATCTTTCTCTTTCTGGCTTACTTCACTTAGTGTAATTATCTCTAGGTCCAACCATGTTGCTGCAAAACCACAATATATTCAACCAGTTCTCTTTAAAGCCCTAAGGTATGCTCTCTTCCAACCTTCTTCATGGGAATAGTTATTACACATCTTGCCTGCTACATCTAAGACACAAAAGGTGAGTTCTGAAATAAATCATCCTCTATGAAAAGCTTCTCCTTAAGAGACCTTTTCCATAATGGGGCCAGCTTCCTGGAAGGCAGGTTGCCCTGTGAGTTTCCTGATCTGTGGGTATCCTGACTCCACAATCTTCAAGCCATGGAATAATGGGCAAATGGTCTAACTTCTCTGAACTTCTTGTTTCTCACATATAAAATTAGGTTTTTAATAACTATTTACTAGAACTTCATTTTTTCTTTCTTGCATTCTACTACCTGGAGTATTCTCTCAGGACAGTTTAAACAGATGTACATACATTGTGACAGACTTCAGGGCAAAGAGGCACTGTAATGCAGAGACTTCCCTGGCAGTCCAGTGGTTAAGACTCTACCTTTCAATGCAGAGTGTCCAGGTTCCATCCCTGATTGGGGTGCTGAGATCCCATATGCCTCACAGCAAGGAAAAAAAAAAAAAAAAGGAAGCAATATTGTAACAAATTCAATGAAGACTTTTTAAAAGGCACTATAACACAACTTCAAATATTTCCATCCCAGCCCCTCTGTAGCCTCTCCTGGTCACAGTTGGGCTGTAGAACCTGGAGCAACACTACGACCACAAGAAGGCTGACTTCCAGGGCTGCTTGTTCTTTTTCTGATCCATAGAGCTGCCGTACTGAAATGTTTGTCCAGGCTTTCATTCAGTAGTCCACACTCATCAGTCATTCATTGAGAGCCTGCTCCATAATAGGCTCTGGAATAAGCACTGGACATAAGGACACTCTTCCCTGAGTAGAATACATTTTAGCAAGGGTCATCCCACATGGTCTTCAAAAATGCTAAGGGTAATTAATAATAGCTGAATATGGCTGAAGTCCATGCAAAGTATGGAAGAGCTCAAAGGAAAGAATGTTCAGTTCTCCCTGATTGGAAGTGGGCATCGACAACTAGAAAGACTTCCTAGGGAACATTTCTGGATGAGATCATACATTCTCTTAGGAGACAGACCTTTTTGTCTTAGGTGCTATTGTTCTCCCTGGAGCCCAGTGGAAGTTTCGGGCATGAAGTGATAAGGAAAGGGAAACATAGACTCTTACCAGAATACATGGAGTTTGAGACTGTCCTCATGGTAAGCTGGAAAATTAACTATGGTCGGGGTCTGCTGCTGCTAAGTCGCTTCAGTCGTGTCCGACTCTGTGACCCCATAGACGGCAGCCCACCAGGCTCCCCCGTCCCTGGGATTCTCCAGGCAAGAACACTGGAGTGGGTTGCCATTTCCTTCTCCAATGCATGAAAGTGAAAAGTGAAAGTGAATTCGCTCAGTCGAGTCCTACCCTCTGCGACCCCATAGGGTAAACCTGGTGGAGCCCATAACCCTGATCCCACTTGCAAAAACTCTACTACCTTGCCTCCTGCCAGGAAAGACAGCCTCAGGAACAAAGGTTTTCTTTGTTGAGCTTGCATTTGAAGGTAAAGACATTGTACTGTCTGAAGGATATTTCCCCCAAGCTATGACAGAATCTGATGGACCGTCATTTGTCACTCAAAGCAAAACAAAGCATTACCCAATGTCAGCTGCCCTTAATGTAAGATTTGTTCTCACTCAGACCAAGTTTGAAGTAGAGCTCAGCACATCTTTTTGTTCCTCAAAAGAAAAAAGGAAAAATCTGCATATACTCGAAACAATTGAGTAGTATTGGATGCAAGGGAGATTTTTAAAAATAAATAAATAAATAAAAGGGAACTCAACTCACACAGCTAGAACATATATGATTTCCATTTCCTTTCCATTATTTATGGTCTTTTAGTTGGCTCTCTCCATTATTTGTGTCTTCTGTTGTTTTCAGGAATAATTTTCACTTATGTAAATCTTCGCCTTCCCCAAAGAATTCAGGATGTATTTGGATTTTAGTTAAGCCTTTATAAAAAGGATGATATACTTGGTATACATTTGGGTTTATTTTAACTTTGGTGACCTGTAGTTACAACCTGTCCTGCACCACCTATATATATCAAAGACAAAACTGGCAGAAGAAAATGTTTCTTGCACAGTTTCAAGTCAATATTTTTTCACCATCAAAGCAAAACCACAAAGGTTAATGTTCCCAAGAAAGAATTAAGAGGAGGAAAACCCTTCCAGAACGTGAGGAGAGGGTAGCCTGTTCTTTCTAGGCGAACTGCACTGTAGAGGAAGGTCATAGGAAACACATGTCCCAACTCCCCTTCTTTGTGCCAAAGTCCCAGTTGGGAGAGGCATTTATGTAGGCTTAGGGAAAATTGAAACAAACGACATTTCCTTCTGTTCTGCTTTGAATGTACAATGTTCCCAAGAGAACCTTGGAAAGAGCTTTTGGGATGATTGAGTCAAACCCAATATGAAGGACGACAGCATTAGAGAGTAGCTCAGAGAGATGACTAGAAAAATAAAGCTCTTGCTCCCCCACAGCCTGTGCTGGGCATGTGGAGATGGAGAAGCTCCTGGGTGCCTTGAAGATGGAATAAAAAGACCTTGAGGAAACAAGTTTGTCTGATGAGACGTGGAAATTAGGCCCAGTTGACACAGAAAAGTTATCACTGACAGCAAAGAGCCAGGGCCACAACCCTAGCAATGAGTGTGGAGTCAAACCAAACCAACCTCCCTATGTCACAGACCCAAGAGGATCCAGAAGAAACTACGTGTATCCAAAGTCTTCTCTCTCCATCATGCACTCAGAGACCATATTGCCAGGAAAGAGAGAGAAAACATCTAAGAGCCTGAGCCTTTAACCAAAAGGAGGTGAATGATCCCAAAGATATTATTTAAACCAGCACTGATAGGGAGTTACATTGAAATTTATTAAACACTTGACCAAAACAATCAAAAGAGACTGAATATTGAATCCATGTGCTCTGCAGGAAAGCATGAATTCATAAAGGTCAGAGACAGTAGGAGACCACACTTCAGATTCATCCTGGCATGTTTATCCTACTAGTTTATTAATTATTCTTCATGGTACTAAAAATCAAACAAACAAGACGTTTAAGGAATAAAGAAGGCATATATCCATAGGGCATTTAAGACCAGAAAAACAACAGCAAACAGGAGATGTCAACAAAATTTTGGAAGCTTGAAAACAGATGGAACTTTGATATCTGATCTGGAAGAGCAAATGAGGGGAAAACCGAGACTGTAAGTTGTCAACTCATCAGAAGCACACCAGTTTCCACTGTGAAGCTCTGGCAAGTTAAGGAATTGAAGAGAACATGCAAGTTAGTGTTATAAGCGGGTCTAGAAACCAGCATTGAACTACTCACCCAGACTCAGCCATCCTTCAGTGGATCAGAGCTTCCCTCTCCCGGCACAATGTCAGCTGGAGCTGAACAGATGAGAATAGAGCTTGCAGGATCCTAAACTGGGCTAAGAAGCTCTTTGTCTTGTGGGATAGAAGACTCGTGTGTGGGAACAGACAAGAAGTGGGGAACAGATGGAAAGGGATAAAAGAAGAACTGTAGGGAAGCTGTAAGAATTGGGAATACAGAAAGAGGGAAGAATGGAGTGTTCATGTTGAACACCCTCCAAAGACCTACTTGACAAGGTTCTGTCCTTTCGTGTGGAAGAAAAAACAGAGAAAGTTAGATACAGCAGGCCCAATCTCCAGGTCTCTGATTTTTGTAGTGTTTCAAGATATAAAAATAATTGATTAAGCCTCCATGGGGATCCATAGATAAAATGTCTTGGGTACATGGGGAGGACCCATTAACCCTCAAATTTGTAGCTATCACACAGACACTGGCCCACCCCACTAAAAATTAACAGGAAAGGAACAGGATTGAAAAGCAAACAACACCAGCCATGAGTCAAATTTTTTGACCACATCTTTTCCTAAAATAACTAACAGCTTCCCCTTCAGATCAGAAAGAAAAATCTCAGATCCAAAAATTGTACTATTAAAATTATAGAAACTCCCCTGGTGATTCAGTGGTTAAGACTCCACACTCCTAATGCAGGGACTTGATTTGATTCCTGGTCAGGGAACTGATTCCATATGCCACAACTAAGATCCAGCACAATCAAGTTTAAAAAATAAAACAAAATATTATAGTTTTGTAGATAAAAGTAAGCATGGGGATTGGAATTCCTAACATTAGTTTTAATCTCTGCTCTAAGAGTCAACACTTAACAAGCACCTACTAGGTTTCAGACACTGTTCTAGACACTTGGATGCAGCATTGAAAGGATAAACAAAGTCTCTTCCCTCATCGAGCTCAGATTCAAGCAAAGAGAGAGATAACATGTGAAGAAATGTATTGGGGAAAAAAATAAAATCATGATAATTGTTATCATGGAAATGGAATCCTAAGTGAGAGGAATTTAGAAGGGAATGGGGAAAGTCCTGTTTGTGAAGATGAGAGTTGACCTGTCCCCTGATGCAGCCAGTCACACAAAATATCAGGGAAGAGGGTTCCAGGCAAAGGGAACAGCAGGGGCAAAGGCTTTGATGGAGAAATCTGACAACCAAGGTCAGCCAGTGTTGCTGGAGCACAGTGGGTAGAAGAAAAGCGAATGGAGGGATATTGGCCAGGAAGGTACCTTAAAGAACTTGGATGTTATTCTAAATACAGGGAAATCCACTAAAGAGGCCTACATTGGTGGTTAACATACTGTTTTTTAATAACAAATAATTGGATGAAGGAGGATTTGGCAAGAAAGGAAAATGAACAGAAAAGGTCAGTGAGATGTGTGGACTCCTAGGAGAGTGAAGTGTTGAAAGCAGAGACAAAGGAAGAAAGAGGAATAAGCAGCCATCTGGGTGTGATGCGGCTGAAAATCTTGAATGGAGAGAGAAACATATGTATTGAATTTTGCAAATCAGTAGAAAATAGAAAAGAGCCCCTTGAGGAGAGGTCGGGGAGGCTACCCTTCATGCACTGAAGAGTGAGGAAGTCCAACCATTGGGAAGATGACTCTTTCAAAATCTTTTGCTACGAAAAAGAACAGAGAAATGTGGTGAAAGCCTTGGGAAGGAAGGAAACATAACAGCAAATATCACAGTGATGGGGAATTTCCAATAGAAGAAGCAGGCAATGGATGATGCTCAAGAAGACAGTGGACCACTCCAATAGCATGTCATGGAGGAAAGGTGTAGACCCAGGGGTATTTCACACAAAGTAAATGCTGTTCAGGCGCTAAATTGTGTCTGACTCTTTGCTACCCAATAAACTGAAGCACGCCAGGCAAAGGTAAGGTGAAGGGAACAAAAGAGAATATGGGCACAGAAATCTGTGAAATGTAGGTCTGCCTCAAAATACAAAGAAGTTTCTCTGTTGATATCATCTCAGTGAAAAATGTGCAGCAAGAGCTGGTAGAAGACATGGAAAGTATGAAGAGAAGAAAGTAGGAAGTCAGTTTAAAAGGTGGACAAGGGAATCAGGCAGGTATAAACCTCATCTCACAGCACTGTCATGCAGAAAGTGTAGCTTTCTATAGTCTACTATAATGGAACTTATCTTTTTTTTCTTAATTTTTTTTTTTTTTACTTTAAAATACTGTATTGGTTTTGCCATACATTGACGTGAATCCTACCCTGGGACTCCACTCCACTTGGTGGCAAAAGCTTGATGATGGTCGATTCGGGATCTTTCTCTTTTCTAAAAGCTTACATTTGACTTTTTGTTGTTGTTGTTATACCATACATATTTCTTGATCTTAGTTCTCCAACCAGATATCAAACCCAGGCCCACTGCAATGGAAGCACTGAGTCTTAACCACTGGACTACCAGGGAGTTCCTACATTTGACTTCGAATATAGGTTGGGGCTTAGCACCGGGACGCCGAAGGTGTGACCTAGCAGCCGTCCATGGGGTCGCACAGAGTCGGACACGACTGAAGCGACTTAGCAGCAGCAGCAGCAGCAGCTATGGAGATCTCTCTGGCATCCACCAAGATGTTTTTGTTTCCTATGGGGTCTTGAATCCTGAGTTCACACACATCACTGTAGCTGTCCTTGATCTCTATCTCCAAAGCTCTTTCAAGGCCAGATTACCCTGAACTAACTGTGTCCTGCTATGAAACATGGGATTATTCCACTGCCCAAAGCGGGGATTCCAGAAGTGTTGATGCCAAGGATTAGGAGATGAGAAGAAGGAAATGATTATCCAATGTGTGGATATCAAGGAACTGATAGATCGGGGCGTGAATTGGTTCTTTTATATGGATCATACAGTTATCATAAATGATGACAG
Source organism: Aepyceros melampus (assembly GCA_006408695.1). Lineage (NCBI taxonomy): Eukaryota > Metazoa > Chordata > Mammalia > Artiodactyla > Bovidae > Aepyceros > Aepyceros melampus. Next base: position 277,103 of record SJXQ01013195.1, read on the forward strand.
AACTAGAGACGAAGAGCCAGGCAGGATCCAGGGGTATAAGTCTTCAGGGAGAGAGAGGAGAAAATAGGAGGCCAGCCATCAGCAGTGAGGATTAGAATGATGATATCTGAGTTGAATGCACTGAGGTTCGGAGGAGCTGGGTGTTTCTTTGTTTTCACTTGTTTATTTGTTCTGATGGAGGAAAGAAGAGAAATGACTTGAAAGCAGCATTTGAGAGTCGGGGATACACCTGCATCATTTTCTGGCCTTGAAGTTTATGAGAGATGAGAGAGAGAGAGAGAGAGAGTCTTTATTTGAGAGAGGACTGAGAGACACTCTATCCTCCCAGAATAACCTGGTTAAAGAAAAGCCAAAGTTGTGGAAGGAAGGTCCAGAGAACTATTTGAAGATAAAGACAACTCAGCAAATCACAGACCAGTGGAAAGAGGAAGCTGAGGACTGGGTCAGTATAGGGGTTGTACAGAGAAGTGGGAGAGGAGCTACCAGTGAATCACAGATCACAGGGAGGCTTAGATGTGCAGCCTTCCCAAATCACGTAAACCCCCTGAATGGCTTCTATGGAGAGTGGGATGTATATATGCTCTCCACTCCACACGGAGAGATGTACAAGTTAAATGAAAGTGCTGGGAAATATTGGTATGCCCAAGCCCATGAGTTGTGGCATAGGATCACACTTGGGCACCCCAGTCACCTAAATCAAAACACCCTGAGACAAATATTACTCCAGAATCAAGTGTTGTGTTGCATCTCAAATGTCCAAGGGCCGTGGAATTTCAGGGGAAAGAGCAGGCAGAGAAAGCTTTGGTGTCTGCTGGATGAGAGTTGGTGTGTGACGTGGAAACTCACTCAGGACTGGAAGATGGGGCAAAGTTAGTACAGAGGGAAAAGAGGACATTCCAGCTACAGTGACCTTCAAGTATTTCCCTTCTTTGTTATCATCTCTTGAGGAATGAGAAACCCCTCCTTTTACACATGGTTTACACATGGTTATCCCCTCTGATTATATTGGAATAATATTGTCTTTTTTCACTCTCACTTTTTATGTAGATCTAATTTCCAAATCTAGTTTATTCAGAACTTCAAAGCTAAAAAGGCTCATCTCTGTACTCTCTTTAACATCCCAACGTCTACCAGGGAGGTTCCCTTTCACAGATCATTTTTTTCAACCATATATCCCTTTTCGTGTATTGCTGTTATTGTTGTTTAGGAGCTAAATTGTGTCCAGCTCTTTTGTGACCCCATGGACTGTAGCCCACCAGACTCTGCTGTCCACAAGACTTCCCAGGCAAGAATACTGGAGTGTGCTGCCATTTCCTTCTCCAGGGGATCTTCCCAACCCAAGAATCAAACTTGTGTCTCCTGCTTGGCAGGCAGATTCTTTACCATTGAGCAACCTTGGAAGCCCCTTAAAGAGAAATTTAGATATACATTTAATTTTTTAACTATAATATATATATATTTATTACATATGATTCTATGGAACATAGAGTAAATATTTAAGAGAATGAATTAGATCCAAATATATTGATCTAGTCCAAGAGGGCTACCTTTGATGTATATTTTTATTGTTGTTGAAGTATCATTGGTTTACAATATTGTATTAGTTTCAGAAGTGTGGTAAAATGATTCAGTTACAGTTTTCAGATTCTTTCCTCATATAGGTTATTATAGGATGTTGAATATAGTTCCCAGTGCTACACAGTAAATCTGTATTTTTTCTATTTTATATATAGTAGTGTGTATCTGTTCAGCCCAAACTCCTAACACATCCATTATCCCTCACCTCCCTTTCCCCTTTGGTGTCCGTAAGTATTTTCGATGTCTGTGAGTCTGTTTTGTAAATAAATTCATTTGCCTTATTTTTCATATTCTATATGTAATTGATATCACATAGTATTTGTCTTTGTCTGACTTATATCATTTAGTTTGATAATCTCTAGTTTCATCCATGCTGCTGCAAATGGATGACAGCAGCATGGATGTTCTTTTTTATGACAGCAATATTCCATTGTATATACATGCCACATCTTCTTTATGCATTCATCTGTCGATAGACATTTAATTTGCTTCCATGTCTTAGCTATTGCAAATAATGCTGCTATGAACATTGGAGTACATGTTAGGTACACATTTTCTATTAATGCATTAATAGAGCTTGGTATTGTAGTTATTATAGAAAGATATTTGGTTCCAAATTATAAAACAATCAGGGACTATAAATGCAGAAGAAAGTCTTCAAATATTTCTTTTAAAACATGAGAATCTCTTCATTTTTCTTTGTAGTTCTTTATTAAATTAAAAGTGAAGTGAAATGAAGTTGCTCAGTCATGTCTGACTCTTTGCAACTCCATGGGCTGTAGCCTACCAGGCTCCTCTGTCCATGAGATTTTCCAGGCAATAGTACTGGAGTGGGTTGCCATTTCCTTCTCCAGGGCATCTTCCCAACCCAGGGATCAAACCCGGGTCTCCTGCATTGTAGACAGACGCTTTACCATCTGAGCCACTAGGGAAGTCCAAATTAAAAGTAACCACCTCTTATTTAGAGCTCACTAGGTGCCAACCACTGGATGAAACACTTTCCACATCTCATCTCATTTAATCTTCATAAACATGCCATGAAGTAAACACTACTCTTTTTCCAGTTTTATTGAGAAATAATTATGTCACTATATAAACTTAAGGTATACAGCATGATGGTTTGATTCATGCATCTTCCCAACCCAGGGATCAAACCCGGGTCTCCTGCATTGTAGACAGACGCTTTACCATCTGAGCCACTAGGGAAGTCCAAATCAAAAGTAACCACCTCTTATTTAGAGCTCACTAGGAGCCAACCACTGGATGAAACACTTTCCACATCTCATCTCGTTTAATCTTCATAAACATGCCATGAAGTAAACACTACTCTTTTTCCAGTTTTATTGAGAAATAATTATGTCACTATATAAACTTAAGGTATACAGCATGATGGTTTGATTCAGTTAACATCCATCATCTCAGATAGATACAATTTTAATAAACCAAATAAAATATTCTCCTTGTGATAGGAACTCTTAGTAACCACCTCCTTAATAATTTTCCTGTATCTATAGTATGTGAAAGTGGCTTAGCTGTGTCTGACTCTTTGTGACCCCATGGACTATGGCCTGCCAGGCTCCTCTGTCCATGGAATTCTTCAGGCCAGAATACTGGAGTAAGTAGTTATTGCCTTCTCCAGGGGATCTTCCCAACCCAGGGATCGAACCCACGTCTCCTGCATTGCACGAGGATTCTTTACTGTCTGAGTCACCAGGGAAGCCCAAGAATACTATTGTGGGCAGCCTATCCCTTCTCCAGTGAATCTTCCCCACCAAAGAATCGAACCAGGGTCTCCTGCTCCTCTTTTAATTTTTCTAACATGTTCTAAAGCCAGTTGGAAGGTAACACCTAAAATAAAATTACAAAGAAACTCCTAGGAAGAACACTGTTTCTCTGCATCTGAGATGATACTTTCAAAGGCATTTTTTCTGCCAGCCTCAGGCTCATACTTATTAGAAAAAAGAAAGAGTGATCTGATTATGATGGCCCTAAAACTTCTGGATCTCCTACCTGGCAAGCAATTTTGCTTTCTTAAGCATTTTGATAAATTAACTTTCCTCTCCTGCCAAAAGGCCTCGGCTGAGAACACCCAGTTATTAGTACAAATCTTAGGAGCTATCACCCTATCCTATTTTCAATTGAACTTGACCTTGAAGAAGTGTTAAGTATGACTTGTTTAGAGGGGAGGAGGAGAGAATTACTTCATTCTCCTGCCTCTGTCAGCTCTTCTTTATCAGAAGAATTTCACACCAAGAGGAACCTGCAACATAATGAATTACTAACGTGTGAAATCCTCCGGAGGAGGTGGACGGCTGTTCTGCAATGATGGGGCTGAAAATGTCCTACTGTAAATAGATTTTCATAAGATATCCCTGTCACTTTGCCTAGTGAAATAAAGTAATTTTCCCATCATGGAATCTTTAGGTGGGACATGGAAGGAAAGAGAGAAAATGCTTGGATCTTTTTATAAAGGAAGCTTGCTGTTGTGTTTCACCTGCAATTTGATCTTCAAATCATATGAAATCCATATGACCTACATTCCAAAAAAAAAAAAGAAAAAGAAACCAAGAAGATGGCAATTTATTGGCAACTGATAGTTCTAAATTAAAAAAATAAATAAAGCTTGTATTTTCAGTTGGGATTTGTCTATTCTGTCAAAGTTCCCTGAATGGAAAGCTAGGTTTTTCTTACCATCTGAATCCTTTGCACTGCACACCAATCAGCCTCACTTCCAACTCGCCTTTTTGCTTTGTCACCAAAGACAATGTTTCCGAGTCATTGATTCTATTCTCACCTTTCTCAGCACATCTAGTCAGTCACCTGGTCCCCTGATATTTTTTTTAAATGTGTCCCACACCTACATTTCACCCCCATCTCCAATACCACCAACTCTTTTCTGGATGCTGCTCTAGGCAATGACTTTTATTTTTATTAATTTTTATTGGAATATAGTTGTTTTACAATGTTGTGTTGATTTCTACTGTACAGCAGAGTGAATCAGTTATGCATATACATATATCCACTCTTTTTTAGATTTCCTTCCCATTAGGTCATCATGGAGCATTGAGTAGGGTTTCCTTTGCCAAACAGTAGGTTCTCATTAGTTAAATACTTATACATAGTAGTGTATATATGTCAACAGCAATCTTCCAGTTCATCCCATCCTACCATCCCCCGTTGGTAACCATAAGTTTGTTTTCTACATTTGTGATTCAATTTCTTCTTCACAAATAAGTTCATCTGTAGCGTTTTTCTAGATTCCACATATATGTGATATTATACAATATTTATCTTTCTCTGTCCGGCTTACTTCACTTAGTGTGATCATCTCCAGGTCCATCATTCCTTTTATGGCTGAATAGTATTCCATTGTATATATGTACCATACCTTCTTTATCCATTCCTCTGTTGATGGGCATTTAGGTTGCTTCCTTGTCCTGGCTTTTGTAAATAGTCCTTCAGTGAACACTGGGGTGCATGCATCCTTTTGAATTTTGGTTTTCTTTGGATATTTAGGCAATGACCTTTATACAAGAGAAATCTGACCATCTAAGCCTTTAGTGGTTCCCATTACCATCAAGATAAAGTGCCAATACCTCAAAACAATTCATGCAAGCCTTACTTGCAAAAGATTTTCAAGAGATTTTGATCCCTAAAATAACTCCAAACTCCCAAGTCTGCACCAGCAGGAAGCAGGCTGAGAACCTTCTGTAGCTTTCAGAAGGGTACACTCTCCAGTACCCAGGTTAGATTGAATCATGGACAATAAAAAAAGCAAAAAACAATTCCCTTGGGCAAAGCCAGAGGTCACTGAAGCCAAAGGACAAGAGATTTCTTCCAGTGGAATAAACCAGAAGCTACTAAATGGAGCCAATAAATGAATTTACACCACTGCCAGGGCAGGGAAGCTTCAAAATGCCTGCTGGGTTGAATTTGATCAATGCTATGACTTCCCTGGTGGCTCAGATGGTAAAGAGTCCAGCTGCAATGGAAGAGGCCTGGGTTAAATCCCTGGGTCAGGAAGATCCCCTGGAGAAGGAAATGGCAACCCACTCCAGAATTCTTGCCTGGAAAATCCTTCAGACAGAGGAGCCTGGTGGGCTACAGTCCACAGGGTCACAAAGAGCTGGACAGGATTGAAGGCCTTTCACTCACTTCACTCATGGCTCTGTGATGCGGTCCTTCATACTCCATGCCTTTCTGAATGAGAGCTTTTGTGGTGCTTATTCACTTTCTGGCCCTGCCATGGTCTATTATGTGGGGTTGGGAGTGACATGTTGTCACTGGACCACAGATGCCTCACGCAAACCTGACGTAGAGAATTCCCATCACCCAGAGCTTCTGGGCTCTTCAGGTGCATTAACCAGATGGGACTTCAGAAATTGTCTTCCTTCGTAAAGGTGGTACCAGATAGAGAAATGTGTTCTACCTATGAAAAGAAAGGTGCAAGCTGGTATTTGGGTAGCAGAAAAGTGAGCTGTGCCAGAGACTATCTTCCTCCATCCTCTCCTTTTCTCTTATAATAATCAGACTGCATGTTTTAGCCATGGGGGAACATACCCCTACACCCCCAAAATAATAAAGACCACTTTTCTTAATCTTTGTTGTAGTTAGAGGTAGCCGTGTAACTAAGTTCTGCCTAAAAAAATTATGAACAAAATGATCTGTAAGACTTCCAAATTGTATCCTCAGAGGGGACATGCTCTCTTCTTTCCTCTTTCCTTCTCTCTGGATGTGAAAGTGATGAGAGGATCTGGATGAATCATGTAGGCCATTGAGATGATACTACCCATTGAGAATGGAGAGCAGCAAGGTAGACGGCATGAATCCCATGACGGCACCAGACCACCTACCAGAAAAATAAACTTCTGACTTATTTGAAGAACTATTATTTGTTGTTTCTATTTCTTTAGATGTTAACTAAAATGTCATGAGACCAGTTAATGACTGTATCTATGACACCATGGATAATACTATTTATCCTCCCACTGTCTCTTAACAAGTTCTTACGAAGACTTGCACTAGTATTTCAGAGTTGATATCTTCACTGATGCCAACAAATAAAACAAAACAACCACTCCCACGTGTGTCATGTGTTCAACAAATCCGTTTCATCTTCCTCTTGGGCATATAGGAAGACTCTTTTTACCCACACGGTGTTACTGGTGGGTTGGATCATATGACTCAGTTCTGACCAATAGAAAGTAGGGGGAAGTGATGCACAACACTTCCTGGCATGATTCACAAAATCTTCCTGCTAAACTATCCACTCTCATCTCCTCCTCTTGCGGTAACCTTGGAGATCTCATGTTGAAGATGGAGATGTCACCAGACAGCTATGAAGGACCCTGATCCTAAAGGACCACATGAAGCAGAATCCATCTGCCCACTGGTGTAGAAATGCAACAAGAACAGGCAATACATTTTTAATTGTTCTAAATCACTGAGATTAGGGGGTTTTGACTTTTGGTTTGTTTGGGGGCTTTTGTGAGTATGTATGTCATTACTGCAGTATATCAGTCATAACATAATACAGTCATTAACTTGCAGCATATCATGGCCTTTGGTTTCATAAAATATATCAGGAGAAATATGTTAAAAGGCTTTAAAATTTGGCTGTCACTACATGAGAACTTATTTATGTCTGTCTGTTAATCCCTTTCATTTGAGGGATTAACAAACACACATGCACACACGCAGACTTTCATACATCTACTGTTTAAAAATGTTTCAACTCTCTCTCCTGTTTTTTGTTTCTTTCTTAAATGGCCATAATACAGGGTTGAGATGTTTGCTGTGGTGTTGTGCTTCTTTTTTTTTTTTTAATTGGAGGCTAATTACTTTACAGTATTGTGGTGTTTTTTGCCATACATTGACATGAATCAGCCATGGGTGTACATGTGTCCCCCATCCTGAACCCCTGCCCCACAGCCCTCCCTATGCCATCCCTCAGGGGGGTCCCAGTGCACTGGCTTCGAGTGCCCTGTTTCATGCATCAAACTTAGACTGGTGATCTATTTCATATATGGTAGTATACATGTTTCAATGCTATTCTCTCAAATCATCCCACTCTCGCCTTCACCCACAGAGTCCAAAAGTCTGTTCTTTATATCTGTGTCTCTTTTGCTGTCTCACATATAGGGTCATCGCTACCATCTTTCTAATTCCATATATATGCATTAATGTACTATATTGGCATTTTTCTTTCTGATTTTCTTGACTTTATGTAATGGGCTCCAGTTTCATCCTCCTCATTAGAACTGATTCAAATGCATTCTTTTTAATAGCTGAGTAATATTCCATTGTGTATATGTACCACAGCTTTCTTATCCATTTGTCTGCTGATGGACATCTAGGTTGCTTCCATGTCCTGGCTATGTAAACAGTGCTGTGATGAACACTGGGGTACACGTGTCTCTTTCAATTCTAGTTTCCTCGGTGTGTATGCCCACCAGTGGGATTGCTGGGTCATATGGCAGTTCTATTTCCAGTTTTTTAAGGTATCTCCACACTGTTCTCCATAGTGGCTGTACTAGTTTGCATTCCTACCAACAGTGTAAGAAGGTTCCCTTTACTCCACACCCTCTCCAGCATTTATTGTTTGTAGATTTTTGGATTGCAGCCATTCTGACTGGTGTCAGATGGTACCTCATTGTGGTTTTGATTTGCATTTCTCTGATAATGAGTGATGCTGAGCATCTTTTCATGTGTTTGTTAGCCATCTGTATGTCTTCTTTGGAGAAATGTCTGTTTAGTTCTTTGGCCTATGTTTTGATTGGGTCATTTATTTTTCTGGTTGACCTGCATGAGCTGCTTGTATAATTTTGAGGTTAATTCTTTGTCAGTTGCTTTGTTTGCTATTATTTTCTCCCATTCTGAAGACTGTCTTTTCACCTTGCTTATAGTTTCCTTCATTGTGCAAAAGCTTTTAATTAGGTCCCATTTGGTTATCTTTGTTTTTATTTCCATTACTCTGGGAGGTGGGTCATAGAGGATCCTGCTGTGATTTATGTCAGAGAGGGTTTTGCCTACTTTTTCCTCTAGGAGTTTTATAGTTTCTGGTCTTATGTTTAGATCTTTAATCCATTTTGAGTTTCTTGGTTAGTATGTCTCTCTACATTTCTGGGATTTCTTGGTTAGTATGTCTTTCTACATTTCTGGGGCCCCTGTGGCAATATGCGATGATTGTTCTACTTATAGTTAGTGGGAAAACCAGCTTTTCTAACTAGACAGTTCTGTCTTCTAAGATGAAGACACAAAGTTTACAACAGAATATTTATTGGTTTTTCCCATTTTTTGAGGGTGACCTTGGGGGACTTGCTTTTGTTTAGACAAGGAAATTAATGCTATAACTCCCAGGGATATTTTGAGTTGCTCAGATAACTCCCAGTACTATTAAAGTTAAGAAATATTGCTAACCAGTGAGCATTTTTACCTAAATCTTGTTGTTTAAGAAAAGTCCACACAAATCACCTTAATGAGCAGAGAGAGAGTTGCCAAATTGTACAATTTAACCGATCCTTTTAATGTAATCTTTTCTTATTTTAGTTCTGTTAAAGCCTCATTTATTACCCACTGTGCTGCTGAATCTTTAGATTTAAAATAAACAATTCCAACAAAACCAAAATAATTCAGAACGTCAGTGTGGTGTATTTTCTTTATTGAAAAAATGCACTTGAATAACACAGCTGTGGCTTGAAAAGAAAAGAGAGAGAAATTATTTTAAATGTGTGGATACAGAGCAACTGACAGAGAGGAGAAGAAATAATCCATCTTTCTCCAGTGCAGTAGCCAAATGCGCCCTTCAGCTGAACACACAACTGGGCGGGAAAGAACAAATAGGAAACTAAAAACATCTTCTGAATATTCTCATAGAGAGCACTTACAAATGCTTTATACAAGTCGACTTGACAAAGTATGCTTCTAGAAGTTTCCCAAATAAGAGTCTGAATTCTAACCATCTACAGGGAACAGTACTCGGTAGTTTCAAAGACATGTTTACAACAATAAGTTATCAAGAAGCTCAATTGCTATCACAACAATAAAAAGCTTTAAGCTACTCCTTGCCTCCCCATTGCTAAGGATGCCCTTTCTCTCTTGGGTCATTGTTTTTTAATCATGATGAAGATTGCAAAGCAAGAGCTTAACAATCTATGCTGCATACTGATGACTAAATTTCAACAAGAACACTTCAGCTGGCTTTGGTCATCTATTTTTTCAAAGCTGAAAAAATAAATACACAAAACAGACTGATTTTTTCAGAATTTCAAATATATTAGAATCTGTCTTTTTTTTTTTTTCCTGAAGCTCAGTGAACAGGTGAAGGGCTTCTTGGCCCCAGAAGATAGCTTCATATTCCTTGTCACAGTCCCCATTATCATCTTGACTCATTCTATCCATGTCATGAGTATTAGTACATTCTTGCATACTGATGACTAAATTTCAACAAGAACACTTCAGCTGGCTTTGGTCATCTATTTTTTCAAAGCTGAAAAAATAAATACACAAAACAGACTGATTTTTTCAGAATTTCAAATATATTAGAATCTGTCATTTTTTTTTTTCTGAAGCTCAGTGAACAGGTGAAAGGCTTCTTGGCCCCAAAAGATAGCTTCATATTCCTTGTCACAGTCCCCATTATTATCTTGACTCATTCTATCCATGTCATGAGTATTAGTACATTCATACCTGCTCTTTGAGAGAATAACATCTTTGAGGTGAAATCTATTGTTTTTAGCATCCATTCAGTAGCTCTTCATACCTATTCACAGAGGGCACAGCTATAGAGACAATCTACAATCTCTGAGCCATACTCTCTGGGGCCAGACTCTCATTTATCTATTTACTCACATGTGTCTGACCAATGGACACTGGGATGGAGATGAAGAGTTGTCTGATGTTTTTACAAAGCATCAAGTTTAAGGCTTGCCGTCGGTGTATTAGTACATTCATACCTGCTCTTTGAGAGAATAACATCTTTGAGGTGAAATCTATTGTTTTTAGCATCCATTCAGTAGCTCTTCATACCTATTCACAGAGGGCACAGCTATAGAGACAATCTACAATCTCTGAGCCATACTCTCTGGGGCCAGACTCTCATTTATCTATTTACTCACAGGTGTCTGACCAATGGACACTGGGATGGAGATGAAGAGTTGCCTGATGTTTTTACAAAGCATCAAGTTTAAGGCTTGCCGTCGGTGACCTCAGATAGATCCTTAAGATGAAAACCCAGTGAGAAAGACAGCACTCCAAGGGTAGAGTCCTAACGCAGTTGAATTTATAACCAGAACAGCCTATTGTGTTGGTCCTACTAAGACATGTGTAAAATTTCCAAGAAATTACTACTAGGCTTTCTGTAAATAGAGCCAATTGCCATGAGTAAGACATATGCAATTTTTCCATTTCAAAAAACTCCATAAATAATGTGATTATTACTAATCACAAGTCTTTATAAAATTTTTGGTTAAGAGATTTGTCTATTGTATGCAGGTATACATATATTATATAAAGACATATATAATGCATATATATGATCACATAAATTGATGAATGAGTAGAAGAAAAAAAAAGAAAGAGAGAGGGAAGAAGGAGGAAGGAAGGAGGAAAGGGAGGGAGGGTTATTTCCTCAGATTCTCCCACAGATACACAGATATATTGTGTAGCTATAATGCTATTTGTCATCTTACAATTTTGATAGCACACTGCAAGTCAAAAGCCCCAAAGAGATAACCCTGGCAGAGTAGGATTATGTTCCAGTGGTTTCAAGTTAAAGTTTTACCTCTGGATGAGAACACTATTATCTTTCATTCCAACACTTTCCCGTATCATATTCACTAGACAGAGGTAGCTGCCTTTGGAATCAAGGCACCTATTTCTGTCCAAACCCATCTTATCCAAATATGCACCTGCTCCAGCTCTTCCTCCCTCACCATCGCACAAATACATTAAGTCTTCGATTCATTCTACTACTTAATTTACTTGTTCATCTGCCTCTAGATCCTTGATCTCTCTTTCTAGTCTCTGAAAGTCCGAATCATGTCTCTTTAGCTTGATTTTTAGCCTCTGCATCTTACAACCACACTCACAAAGATGCATATTAAATACACTTTAGTGATAGAGCTGTTCTAAGGCTATGTGGGTGCCATGTCACTGATTGCCACATCACCATAACTGCCTTCTGTGATGCTTGGTTAAGGAAGTGCAGAGTAAGATTTGAAGAAAGAAGTCTGATTATCCAACAGCTCAGCTAAGGGATTATTTTCTAGAAATTATTTTTTATAATTTCCAATAATTATATTAAATAATTATTCTGGGTCTGCTTCTCATGGTTCCTTTTTTGGGCCCCACCTGACTCTAAAGCCTTCAGTTTATCCTCTACATCAGTTAAGCCCAAAGAAGTTAGCTCTGGTTGCTCTCTGATCTTGCTGGGAAATCTCAGTCAGTTCAGTTCAGTCGCTCAGTCGTGTCCGATACCTTGTGACCCCATGAATTGCAGCACGCCAGGCCTCCCTGTCCATCGTCAATTCTGGAGTTCACTCAAACTCACGTCCATCGTGTCGGTGATGCCATCCAGCCATCTCATCCTCTGTCATCCCCTTCTCTTCCTGTCCCCAATCCCTCCCAGCATCAGAGTCTTTTCCAGTGAGTCAACTCTTCGCATGAGGTGGCCAAGTATTGGAGTTTCAGCTTTAGCATCAGTCCTTTCAAAGAACACCCAGGACTGATCTCCTTTAGAATGGACTGGTTGGGAAGTCTCAAGTACTTTGAAATTCTCTGGTTTTATCTAAAAGTTTGTCTCTTTCAACATGCTTTCTCAGTTGTGTGCATTGGATGCATGTCACACTATTTACACTGAGATGATTTTGCAGGGAAGACAATCCATCATCTTTGGTTTTATATGTCTTTGAGCAATACTGTTCCCATTGCTCCAATGAGATTGTGTTACTATTTAAATTTACAAACATCAAATTAAAAACTTTTAAAAATTCTCTTCAGTATTATTTTGTGGTTTCTTTAGGGTGAATGGAAATCTTTCTATATTTTTCTCTCATTCTGACATTTATAACATAAAAGACAAACCTAATTACAGAGGAACTCATTTTCCTCCAACAATTCAAACTGCCACTCAAAGTATTTGTAATCTACCCATGGCTTGTCTGAAAAATAACTGGAATTTATTTCCTTTTTCATTTGGAAAGATTATAGCCCACCTTCTTGTTTAGGATGCAATTATAGCCAACTTTTAAATTTCTTTTACCAGATTGCCACAGATTCCTCTGAAAGTTACCCTTAGTATATGTCAGACACTTCTACTTTCCTTAGCTATGTTTTAATTTAAGGTCTCTCTTTTCCTTAATGATATTCTTTTTGTAGAATAACAGCTCATGATTGGCATACTTTACAAAACACCCATCTAACTTGCAGTAGATAAACAGCTGGAAAAGCTCCAATTCAGGAAGCCTTCTCTAGCTCTATCATTAGCTGTCAGTACTTTCTCAGAAGAGGCTTTGGGGCTCCCTGAGTTTCAAAACCTCCAGGAATGAAATCTATATATTATTTGATCCCCAGAACAACATTTGAGGGTCTATTATTATCTTCATTTCCAAATAAGCAAACCAAGGCTCAAAGAAGTGAAATGACTTTCTCAAGGCCTTATTGTCAAAAGCTGACTCCTTGATTCCAGTTGTCTAACCCCAGGACCAAAGCTCTTGTTTGTTATATCATGGTGCCTGCACATTTTTAATAAGCTTTAAATTTATACCTTCCTTAGTTATGAGAGGGAATATCATACATGATAATATCATGGTGCTTCTCTCAGCATCTCTCCTCTTTTAATCTCTCCAAAGACAAGTATTTTAAACACTTGCAGTGAATGATTGTTTATTATATACTTTTATGGCCCAGATATATAAAGGTCTAAAACCTACTGAATCGCCCTTGGTAATTATAGCATGTGGGAAGAAAACCTATCACGCCTCCTTACCTTGACCTACTTTAATGAAGTGATAATGTTTATTATTAGCAGCCCACCTCCAAATGTTCCCTATCTCCATGCCAGTGTGTCTCAGCCAGAATAAATGCCCAGTTAATCAGAAGTGTTTTAGTTTGCCTCAGTAGAATGCTGGTGCTTAATTCTGTGTAGATATTATTCAACTGTTCTGCTTCCCATGACACACTTGAAAATAAATGCATCATTCTAAAAATGTTCTGTATAATTTTACACTCAGCAGAGAATTTACCAAACATGTACTCTAGAAGACAACAATTTGACCTTGACAGAGGAAAGTGAGATGGATGACAAAGAGCTGCTCTTCCAACTGGCCAAACAGTGCTTTTTACAGCCACATCTTGGACATCTTGGCTAAGGACCACAGAGTGGTTCCACAGAGCCTCTCCCATCACCAGCAGGGTATGGACCAGAGCCTCCAAAACAAGGTAGGGATTAGGTGTGGGTGGGTATTACAGTGAGCACTGGTGACCTTTTTCCTGGTAAAGGAGTCAAAGGAGATGATAGTCATGTGTTGGGGTGCTGTGCTTAGTCGTTCAGTCATGTCCGACTCTTTGCGACTCCATGAACTGCAGCCCGCCAAGCTCCTCTGCCCATGGGGATTCTCCAGGCAAGAATACTGGAGTGGGTTGCCATGCCCTCCTCCAGGGGATCTTCCCAACCCAGGGATCAAACCCAGATCTCCAGCATTGCAGGCGGATTCTTTACTGACTGAGCCACAGTTGTCCCAAGAAAAGGAAACCTTTAAACTTCTCCTTTCCTACCTTAAAATATGAAAAATCATGATCTATAATAGATATTAAGGAAAGCACCAGAGCTTGCCTCTAGAATGGTTTTGTAAAGAGCATTACCACGTGTGGACTCTTGACTATCAGGCCATTCTGAACAAAGTCAGTCTCCTCCCCTCAACCTCTGTTTTTTTGTATTTTGCTTGTTTTGTTTGGCTTTTTCTGCCTCCACAGTTCACATCAACCAGAACAAGCCAAGAGCCAGGGGCAGTCAAAATAAAATGCACTGAACATAAATATTTGGTTCTAATTCTAGCCCTGTAACAAGCTTGTGACCTTAGGAAAGATATGTAACTTTTCTCTGCCTTATCAGCTGAATAGGAATAATACTCATCCTTCTTTTATCACAAAGCAGTGATAAAACTCTGGAAAGTACAAAGCGCAATGGAAATAGAAGATATTGCTATTAAGCTTAGCCTAATGACTCCTACCAAGTGCGCTTTGCCATCCTTTTGTTTCCCTTGCCACTGTAAGAAAATAAGAAGATATCAAAGCCACTAGAGGCTGTTCATGTCATCAGATATCACTAACGCCTCTTCTCCAGATGTACAGCACAGTGGATGAGAGCACAGATTCCAGGATTTACACATCTGGGGGTCGATCTTATCCTTGTCTCTTACTTGCTCTGTGACCCTTGTCAAGTTATTTCACATTTCTGAGTTTCAATTTCTTCGCCTAAAAACAGGGCAATATATTCATCAGGAAATCCCATCTCAAGGGATTATTATAAGGATTAAATAAGGTAATGCATATAAAAATATTTCACAGAAAAATGCTTGCAGAACTAGGCACACAGTAAGTGTCTAGTAAACGTCGCAAATATTCTCTCTTGATGTTTCCTCCATTTGATAGAAATAGGATCTGCTGGAAATAAAGAGTTCCAGATTCAATTAAATTTAGAAGATGTTGATTTAAGTGAGTTGTTACATGCAGATTTCTCAGAATCACTAATACGTTAATGTACAGGGCAACTCTTCAAAAAGGAGAGATAGTATCTAACATTTGCCCAGAGTATTTGAAGATTAGAATCCTTGATTTTTGAAGAAGCTTTTCAGGAGAGGGTTTTTGTAGATCATACTTTAGGAAATCTTGTTCTCACAAATCAGATCAGACATTCTTAAAATTGTAGTGAAATTCCAGAATGTTGTTTGCTTCAAAATAATGAGGGAAGAGGGAGAGGGAGGTAGTGGATGAGGATAAACAAGGGACAAGATAAGTTATGTGTTGTTCATTGTTGAAAGTGGGTTATGGATATATTGGAACCATTATATTATTCTTTCTCTTTTGTATGTACTTGAAAAATTCCATAAAAGTTTTTGAAAAGATATTAAGCAAACATACACATGAAGTCCAAGAGGAAAGACTAATCTTTAGAGGGTCAGAGACCCATGCAAGCAAAGGTAAATTATCTGCTTCTCTCACTAACTTGGAGATTAAGCTCTTCACAGATCTGAAAAATCAGAAGAGGTCACTTGTAGAGACAGTAGTCAAAGAGAACCCAAGTAGCTTAATTTTTTCTCTCAAATGCCTATGCAACTACAGCCAAAGCCAACCAATGTTTAGGCAGAAGGTAAAAGAGAATCAGCTTCTGAATCACTGAGAAACAGATATGCCAAACATTCAATTGACCTGATGCAATCAGTAGACTTGACTTGAAGGGTCATGTGTATCTTTCATTTTAACTAAAGCTGTCTTTTGGAAATGCCAAGGTTTCCAACTGCCAGGGAATCTGCAGGGACTCACAGGTGACCTAGAACCAATTTCAGTTCCCAAAGGGCCCAATTTATTATACAAAGAGAATTCGCTCTACTGATAACAATAAAATCACCAAGCAACTATCACTTGACTTTTTAGACAAATTCTCCTGCATTGCTCTCTTGTTCTAAATGTCACTATTTTAAACATACCTCATTATTTTTAATTATGCCCAATTAAAGCTACTCACATATTTGCATCATGTATTTAATGATTTAAACTCTCTTTAGGGCATTAACAAAATTCTAACATTGTACATTTAACCTTTAGAAAGTTCTCAGATAGTTAACCTACCTGTCGCCAAGATTTGTGTTCATGAATTAGTCATCTCCCAGCTAGACCATTTCATAGTCTCCTAATGGGCCCTTTTTATTCATCTCTTATGTGTCTACAGTCCACCCAAAATTTATAAAATGCTTAAGTCTCTTTCTGTCATCTCTATTTCCTATTTCCACTCTCCCTCCTCAACTAAGAGTCACCTTCATAATCAAGGTAGACACTTCTTATTTTGTTCCTACTATAGGTTTCAATAAATTTAAAATTATTCTATTAGGTTGTAAATATAATAGTCTCTGTTCTCCACTTTACAAAAAAAAAAAAGATTCAGGTTGCCCTGGTTTGACTTCTTATTTTCTAATGGTAAGGGACATTCCCAAGATCCTTAACGAAGGGGCAGTGAGAGGAGAGAGGGAAGTAATTCAGGTGTGAGAATCTGGCAGTTTCTGCCCACATGGGACCCACATCTGAGAACCTGCATCTACAATGACCTCCATATTAACTGTCATGACCAGGAACATCTGAGTTCAGGATGCCCGCACTGTCCTCACTGAAACTGCACTTGACCTGGAAAAATCACAGAGAGTGCTCAGGACCAAACCTAACTCCCTAACCTGGCATCCCTTCCCATTAGCAGAAGACCCCCACCCAATGCTTTTAGTCAATTACAAAAAATATATTTTCACCAACCACACTCGCGTCTGCCCAGTACCTCTTCTGTAAGAGAAAAAGTCAAAATACTGTGGAGTGAAGCTGCCCCAGAAGGAGACACAGACTGACCTCCTCATATCAGCTCCAGGTCCAGACAAGCTTTCAAAATCCCAATTCAGTAGACCATCAGTCCCTTATTCAGATTAAGAGGGGCCTGGTGTGCTGCAGTCCATGGGGACTTGTGAAGAGTTGGACACAGCTGGGAAACAAGGTGTGCAGAAGAGGATTTTCAAAATGTGGGTCTCCAGCATGCTGCAGTTGGTAATTCTGCCATTATATCAGAACAGGACTATTCAGCTAAGGTAGGTGACTTCAATACTCCTAGGGTACATTATTATTTTATATTCCCTGTAAATTACTTTTCTGCTGATAGGGTAAATAGGGTGTGGGCGGGAGGTCAGGGGACCAACATTTGTAAGCTAACATTTCTATAGATGCCAGACACCATGTGAACACTTTAGGTGCCTTCTTCACAACAGTAAGCTTGCTCTTCCGACTGTAGAGAAGAAAAACTGAGTTTCCAGGAGCAGACCCACTAGTGGAGAGGTTCCAAAACTAAATTCAACCCTACTCACACCACACTCACACATACGCAAATATCAGAAACCCAGGGATGTGGATGGACACTGTCACTGAGAACAGCTTTGAACTTCTTTTTTCTTTTTCCCACATGCAATTGGTCCTGAAGGTTCAAGCTTTCCAGATGCATCTCATCCTGCTCCCTTCCTGGACATTCTAATAGTCACTATTCTAGTTCAGGAGTCCTTTCTTCTCTGTCCCACCTATCTAATCTCCCAACCACCATCCGTGACTTCAACTCCTAAGATGCACTGCTAGAATGAAATGCAGATTCCTAAGACAAACCTATAAGGCTCCCTAGGATCTGGCCCCTTTTCACCTGTATAGCCTAACTTACTCCTACACACTTTGATCAGTATAAACCATTTTCTATCCTCTAGTCATGCCCCCCAGGGACCACCCCTTCATATACCAGAAAATCTAATCCAGCCTTTAAGATTCTGTTTAAACTGCTTCCTCCTTGAAGCCAAACCATCCATCTAGCCATCCATGCCCTGACCTTCCCTTCCTGTTAGAAAATCAGTTCCTAGAGGTTTACATTCGTATCTGATTCAACATCACTATCCAGTTACATGTTGGACCAAAATCATACAACTAACCCGGGAGAGAAAACAACTCCCTCAGCAAGGTTCTTTCCAATCAGATTGTTGCTTGGAGTTTTGCTGGAATCACACAAAGGTTTGTCCTATTCAGAACAGTCAAAGCCAACCAAAAGTGTCTCCTTCCAATGCATGGGAGGAACCTCAGATGCCATTTCTGAATTATCTGTGACAGATGAGCTTGTGGACTTGTGAAGTCTAAGCATTTCATTTCAGGGATCTGATCAACAAACATGTGGAATGAGAAACAATCAACTAAATATTTTCTCCCAGAAATAAAAAAATAAAGATAATGTTGGTTCATAAATAAGTCTTCATTAGCGCTCTAATGGCAAATCTGCCCACAGAAGAGACTCCTTCATTTAACTAAATTGCTTTTCTTGCCAGCCTCCACATCCCTCACATTTGCATGACAATTTCAAAAACCTACCGTATTATGTGTTGGGATGTACTGTGCTCGGACACTCAGTCTTGTCCTACTCTTTGCAATCCCATGATGGACTGCAGCCCACTAGGCACTTCTGTCCATGGGATTCTCCCAGCAAAAATACTGGAGTGAGGTACCATTTCCTCATCCAGGAGATCTTCTCAACCCAGGGATTAAACCCACGTCTCTTACATATCCTGCACTGGCAAGCAGATTCTTTACCAATAGCACCACTGAGGCACCCATGTATTGGGCTTCTCACTTAAATAAATATACTACATTCCAAACAACCACTCTGGACATTATTTTGAATTTCTGGGGAACTAAACTGAGTGTTCATTTCCAGACAGTATGGTTCATTTCCAGAATAGAAAACAAGAAGTTAGTGAGCAAGTATCTGAATTATCTGGGGAGAGAGGGCAGGAAGAGGTAGGTGTTTTAGGTGGGAGAAAAACAGTCTCTATCTCATTTCAATAACCTAGGTCAGAATTGCTTAAATCAGAAAGAGCATTTCCTTTTTCTTTACTACCAATTACCCACATCCAATGAATCACCAACTCATCGATTTTTATTTCCAAAACACTTCTATCATCCATCTTTTCCTCTGAAGCCTGGGTACCCCTGTTGAGACTCATATCACCTAGATTTCATTCCCCTTATTCCTTCTTGAAACTACCCTTCCATGCTTCTTAAACCAAGGAGTGTATAAGAACCGCCCAGGATGTTTATTTAAATGTAGATATAAATAAACACCACTGGATTTAAACATCACGCAGATTTAAATAGGTACAACTCCACAGAGAGTCTGATGTAGGAGCTGTGGAAGCCTGATGATTTCCATTTTAAATGAACATCTCAGACAATTCTGATAGAGGTGCTCCAGTTGCCACATTTGGATGAGAACGAGGACTACACTGACTTCAAATGTATGATCCCAAATGGAAATCTGGAAACAATCAACATGTACTAAAAACATGTACATAGTTCCCTACAGTCAGTTGAAATGAAGGAAGTTACTGGACACAATGTTACATTTAAAGACCTGCAGGAAATGATGACCTCTTCCGGGTCTCTTACCCAGCTTCTCAGAGCCTCTACAGCCATCGGGCCGTGACATACGTGTGCTCTTCCTCACAAAGCCCCATTCAGTGTTGAAGACCACATGTCCCTAGCAATTTATTCTGACTGACTCCTAGTAGGATTCCCTTTCCCAGGAATATCCAGGGTCCATTCCCATTTCCACACCAGCATGATTTAGAAGCGTCCTCCTAAGCTCTTGTAACTCCCTGGACAGCCTTTGTTCTAACACTCCCCATCATGCATTGAAATCTTCTGTTTACTTGTCTGTTTTCCCATCAGACTATGACTTCTTTTCCTGTAAAGAATATGTACTATTTTTTGCCTACCCTCCCATATAGGAAGCACTCAAGAAATGTGTCTTGAATTTACCCTTACCTGCCATCACTTCATTGCACCCCCAGATGACTGGTTCCCTTAGAACATAAATGGAGTTAGGGCCTAATACACCTGGACTGGGACCTTCTGAATCCATAGAAAGGGTCCAGAAATCAGTTCTTAATTCTCACTGCTAAATTCCCACTTGTAAGTCAAAAAAAGCAAGTAGAATTATTATAAGAGACCTAGAGTAGGATTTTAAAGTAAGCAAGAGGGAAGGAGGAGAGCTAAATCCAGAATAAACACAGTAGTAAGAAGTCCTCCCATATAGGAAGCACTCAAGAAATGTGTCTTGAATTTACCCTTACCTGCCATCACTTCATTGCACCCCCAGATGACTGGTTCCCTTAGAACATAAATGGAGTTAGGGCCTAATACACCTGGACTGGGACCTTCTGAATCCATAGAAAGGGTCCAGAAATCAGTTCTTAATTCTCACTGCTAAATTCCCACTTGTAAGTCAAAAAAAGCAAGTAGAATTATTATAAGAGACCTAGAGTAGGATTTTAAAGTAAGCAAGAGGGAAGGAGGAGAGCTAAATCCAGAATAAACACAGTAGTAAGAAGCACAGCCTCTAGAGAGCTAGAACTCAAGCTGGCTACACTGGCACACTGGTAGGCTGTGGGATTTTGAGCACATTGCATCAATTCTATCAATTCTCTGTGCCTCAGTTTCCTCATAGGGAACAAAGAATATCCACTAGAGTCATTAAGACACGTAAAACAAACAGAACAGCAGCTTTTAGCAAACGTTTTCTGTAGTGTACCAGAAAGTACTTAATTTAGACCGTGCAAGACAGTCTCTCTTGCAGCCATTGATAATATGTAAGCAACTAAGCATGTTTATGTTCCAATAAAACTTTATTGACAAAAACCATCAGTGGACTGGCCTTTGGCCCACGGGTCGTCATTTGCTGACCTCTGCACCAGAGCAATGTTTGCACGTGTTAAACTTAATAATATTGTCACTGTTGTTATTTTCCTTGGAGAAATTTACATCTTGGTGCATAACTCGTAAAACAAACAGAACAGCAGCTTTTAGCAAACGTTTTCTGTAGTGTACCAGAAAGTACTTAATTTAGACTGTGCAAGACAGTCTCTCTTGCAGCCATTGATAATATGTAAGCAACTAAGCATGTTTATGTTCCAATAAAACTTTATTGACAAAAACCATCAGTGGACTGGCCTTTGGCCCACGGGTCGTCATTTGCTGACCTCTGCACCAGAGCAATGTTTGCACGTGTTAAACTTAATAATATTGTCACTGTTGTTATTTTCCTTGGAGAAATTTACATCTTGGTGCATAACACAAGTTCTGATCTTTTATACAACTTTTAATTGTGTAGCTCCCACTATAATGAGAACACATCTCACCTATTTGTACACGAAACAGGGTTCCATAGAAGACTCACAAGAGGTAATCATAGTTCCCACCACTTCTCATTTATGAAATAAAACCGATGGAGTATTTTCTGGGAAACATAGTTTCCCTGTAACTTCTACCATTCCAAACTACAAAACAATTTGAAAAAACTCGTAAGACACTTCAGTGGGAAAGACACAACAGAAGCAGTAGCCTGACTGCAGTGAAAATTTGAAAATCATTACTTTTGAATGATAAGCTATGTTAATTAATAACCATGTTAAATTAAATCAAGACAACACCAAACAGAACCAAGGCCCCACACTGCTGAATATGGAGTAAATTACTCCTGTACAACCTCCCAGCATCACATTCATATATACATAACCTTCAGAATTATTCAGTTCATTATGGCCAGCAGAGGCACAGCCTTGGTGCCCCGCTTAGGAAATTCAGGGTGACCACAGCTAGATATTCTAGTCAGCATGTTTGCTTTGCTATTACATTATGCTCACAATGATTTAACCATTTCTGGCGTTTTCACCTGGAGCTGTTGCTGCTGCTGCTTAGCCGCTTCAGTCATGCTGACTCTTTGTGACCCTATGGACTAGGCCCTCCAGGCTCCTTTGTCCATGGGATTCTCTAGGTAAGGGTACTAGACTGGGTTGCCACTTCCTTCTCCAGGGGATCTTCTTGACCCAGGGGTCAAACTCGGGTCTCCTGCATTGCAGGCAGATTCTTTAAAGCTGAGCCACCAGGGAAGCCCTCGCCAGGAGCTAAATATAAATAATTTTTTAATAAATTTAAAGGAGTCTTCCTTTTTATATCAACTTTTGCAAGCAAATTTTTTTTTTTTTTTGGTAGTTTGCCTGAAAGGATTGCTGCTCTCCTCTGCCCATAAAGTCCCCAGTTTATGAGATCCTCCAAATTACTGTGTCCACTTGCCAGCCCTGGGCCAGTAGCAGCTGCTTCAACCCAGCAAAGGGACATGAAATTCCCTTGTTCATTCACTGTCTCATGCCCCTCCACTTCTCTCTCATTTCTGTGTTATCCGCTCAACCTATTACAGTCCAGAGGTGCTTGGTCCTTACCATTATTACCATGGAGCCAGCTGTTTCTCACAGGGGTACCTGCCTGGTCTCAAGAATCCAGGCTGATCCAACAGCTGATTTTCAGAACTGCCCTTCTCCTGGCCCATATTCTCCATTACAAGCTCCTCTTGGAAGTCTGCTCAGCTACCTTAAAAAGGTACCAGAAAAAGGCTCAATAGAGATGGTGTTGTAAGGAGCTCTTTGCAGAAACCTGCCCTCAGCAGGAGGCCCCTTTTCTTAGCACTTTAGCAAAACTATACTGCACTGAATAACTAAGTTTTAAGCCAGCATCTCCATCCTCTACTCGTGTCCAGCCCAAGAACACCTTTCAGATCTTTTAATCACACAATACCTGGCCTAACTGGTTGGTTCTTTCTGTAAATCAAAGGAGTAGAAATGAAGAATAAGTAATTAACAGATGACCAGATCTCCTCCCTAGCTTTCCCTTCAACAATCTCCCAAACTGTGTGATCAAACTGTGTGAACAAGTTTATAGAAGAAGACCACGAGTTGTCAAACCTGTACCCAGTGAGGGGTGGCGAGGCTCTGACCCTTCATTTCAGTGATTAACTGAGATTCCTTCCCTGTTTCCCTTTAAAGACTTTCACGGCTGAATAGAATGTTCAGAGGTAGTTGGGTGGGGGCAGGGGAGTGCTTATGCTACCATCTCCCCAGATAGCCAGCATTCTGATTCAAGGCACCTTTACTTTCTACCAACGTTTGTGAATACTGATTTTGTAACCAGCGAGCAGCGGGACTCAATTTGCTAACAATGGGCAGATCTTTTCTCACCTTGGCCATCATCCCATCCTGGGAGAAGTATCATCTTTGGAGAGTTCATGGTTTCATCCTCATCCTGAGCTAAGGGCTTCATCTCTTCATCTCTGACCCACCATCAGACTCAACAGCAGAATTAGATTTTCTTTCGGATGAATGCCCTACCAGTTCCCCAATGACAGTGAGTTCCTGCAAAACCCTAGCTTGAAAGTATCTGTGTCTTGATCAGGTCTAGTCCTGTATGTAGTGAAGGTTGCCAGTGTTTCCACTCTCCTGGAGTGTTGAAAGTGACTTGCTACTTTAATGCTATTACTCTTCACTTCCAGTGCTTTAAAAGGTTTTATCAATCTGGGTTCATCTATGGCCATGCTTCCTTCATGGATGGAACATCAAAATTTGTAGAGTCTGATATTATTCTGGGCAGTTTGGATAAATCCCACATGCTGGCTGCTGCCAAGTTTGGCTCATTTTTCAAATGGATCAGATGCTTTTCTTTTCCTGTGACAAAATTAGATTTTTGTTCATTTGGGGGTGTGTGTGTGTGTGTGTATTTGGGGAGGGTAGGTGTTGCAAGTGGATGCTACATTCAAAGCAGAAAATACTTACAAAAGTGTGACTCTTTATATCAAGGGAAAATCTCTTTCTCTCTGAACAAGTTAGTTCTGAGTAGTCTATCCCCATCCACATCCCTGTAGGCCAGGAAAGTGCTGACTCACCCACCAACCTCATGTTCCCCTCCCTTGCTTTCCTAAGAAGGAGAATCTACCCAGCTTGAAAAATATCATACATTAATGCATTCCCTGGCGGCTCAGCAGTAAAGAATCTGTCTGCCAACATATGAGAAGTAGGCGAGGCAGGTTCAGTCCCTGGGTCGGGAAGATCCCCTGGAGAAGGAAATGGCAAGCCACTCCAGTATTCTTGTTTGGGAAATCCCGTGGGCAGAGGAGTCTGGTGGGCTACAGTCCACGGGTCACAAAGAGTTGGATACGACTTATCAACTAAACCACAGCCACCACATGGAATCAATCTAGGAAGGTGGTATGGATAAACCTATTTGCAGGGCAGGAACAGAGATGCAGACGTAGAGAATGCAGACGCAGATGCAAAGGGGAAGGGAAGGGAGGGACAAACTAGACGAGTAGGACTGACACATACACACTGCCATTCGTAAAATAGATAGCTAGCGGGGAGCTGCTGTACAGCACAGGGGGTACAGCTCCAGGCTCTGTGATGACCTAGAGGGGTGTAATGCAAGTGGGGGGGGGAGGTAGGCTCAAGAGGGGAGGGATATATGTATACATATAACTGATTCACTGCACTGTACAGCAGAAACTAACACAACATTGTAAGCCAATTATATGCCAATTAAAAAAAAAAAATACCCAAGCTCTGGTTCTGAAGACTATACTCTAGGCAACAAGGATTTAGACCATACTCCATATATGATACATAGACATTAACCGGTTTAAAATCCTAGCTAAGCCTTCAAAAGAGAATTTTCTCTGCTTTAAATGTACTCTCCAGCTAGTAACCTGAGGTAACTATGTGAGAAGTGTTATAACTAGCTGAGCCTCAAAAAGAATTTCTGAGTCTGCCTTTATTTCCAAAAAGATCTATAGCAGGAAATTATGTTCTCACTTCGGTGAAGTATCTGTGAAGGGCTGGTCTTCTCGATCCTTCCATTAGAATGAAATAGGCAAGGTACTCCAGCCTCCTTCTCCTTCCAGAAGGGTGCCTAATGGAACGCAGCAAACCTCTACTCTCTTGGTCTAATGTACCACCTGCCACCCTCAGCTGTGGTTTAAGCAGGGAAGCATATCCCCAAGGTGGTATTCTTAACACTCGCTATGTTAATAATAGCAGCTTTCATTTATGGTATAATTTCAAAAGGCCAGAATTGTCCTAAGAACCTTGCAACTTAAATCACTCACAACCAACTCCAGTGAGGTAAGACTGTCCCTATTTCGCAGCTAGGACAAATGAAGATAGACAGAGTGAGTCATCTGCCCAGGCCCAAGCAGCTGGTAAATGACAGAACCTGAGTGTGAGATTAGCTCTGGCTAGCTGAACATCTGTACCCCGTACTTCTACCTGATGCTGTTTCTCTGATGCTCTAATCTTTGTTTTGGGGAGACAATGCATAATTCACTGTGCCTCAAAACCGCCTATCAGCCTAATTTTGTCGTAACCGGGGAAAAGAAGCAGATTTGTGAACTTTTCTTTTGCTCAAACCAAGCGTTCAAATATCCAGAGTCTACAGCAGGTCACTGCCTCAGGCAAGGAAAGAATTCAGTTCTGGAAGACTTGGTAGAAACCCCATATTTCTCCCCTCATCTGGGGCACAGAGGCACCTATGCAAATCAGCTTCCCCGGATCTGTCTTGACGCTCTGCATTTTCTCAAAATATCCTGCCAAAGTAAACCCTACGGGTGTCTGTAGATCCTCATCTAAAAATTATTATTATTAATAAAAATAATATGAACCATTTATATGAACTTCCCTAGTGGTACAGTGGTTAAGAATCCACCTGCCAATTCAGGAGACATGGGTTCAATCTCTGGTCCGGGAAGATCCCATATGCCACGAGGCAACTAAGCCTGTGCACCGCCACTGCTGAGTCTATGAGCCCCAGAGCCCAGGCTCCTCAACAAGAGGGTAGCCCCCACAC
The DNA here is from genome assembly GCA_006408695.1 of Aepyceros melampus. Taxonomy (NCBI): domain Eukaryota; kingdom Metazoa; phylum Chordata; class Mammalia; order Artiodactyla; family Bovidae; genus Aepyceros; species Aepyceros melampus. Next base: position 303,179 of record SJXQ01013195.1, read on the forward strand.
ACCGCAAGTAGAGAAAACCCACGTGCAGCAAGGGAGACCCAGCGCACCCAAAAATAAATAAACACATAATCTTTAAAAGCATTTATAATGTAGATAGAGGTCAAGATTTTGCCAAAACCCCCAAATTCTTAGAGAACTGAAAGCACAGCCTCCCTCTCTTTTGTGTCTCCCAAAACATTCAGGACAGAGTAGACTATAGGCCCTTTAATAAAAGCTTCTGGAATTCAAAGCTGAATGAGAGAATGCAGTATTTGCCTACACAGATTGGGTCAATGTTAAAACCAAATTGAAAGAAAAGCGATAATAATGCTCTTGTATAGACTGAATGACTTTTGCTCTCAAAATGTTTCATATAATGTATATAAGGTATGCTTGTCTATTCTAGAGGCTGTAATACATGTGAGGGTTAGTATTTATATATATATAATTATATATAAATATATATAGTTTATTTTATGATCAATCTGGGAAGACCCTTACGTACAATTACTCTAGCATGGTTCAGAAAAGCAAGTTCAAAGTAATTGAGAAAAGTATTAGCAGTGCTTGTCTTGATTTAAATCTCTTGGATAAAATTGTGTTCAGAAATATACTCCACACAATTTCATAACCCAATGAGCGTATATGTTAAAATTTATACAACCTTTGAAAAATCACTCAAGGTCACAGTGGGGACCTTTGGTTTTACTTTGTGGTGGAGGTTAACTGTTTGAACTTGGACATGCCCTCCAATGTGTTTTCTTGTCAAATACCCTCTGGTTATTATATTTCTTGATGTTTGCCCCGTTTTTCACAAGAGGAATGCAGACCGGTGAACTCTTTGGCCTTCTGAGTAATAGATCTGACTCACTTTCTACAAAACTAGTTACTGAATCAAAGGCTGATGTTATCTTCCCTAACATTTTTTCTATAATGACATACAGGCGCTGCTCATTTTATCGTACTTTGCTTTACTGCACTTCAAAGATATTGCATTTTTGCAAACTGAACGTTTGTCAGCTCCACATTCAGCAGATCCAGGAGCACTGATTGTCCGTTTTTCACTGTGTCTCTGTGTCACGTTTTTCTAGTTCTCACAATATTTTAAACTTTTTCATTATTATTGTACCTGTTGTAATAATCTGTGATCAGTGACCTTTGATGTTACTACTAAACTCACTAAGGGCTTAGATGATGGTTAGCACTTTTTTTAGCAATAAAGTATTTTTTAATTAAAGTATGTGCGTTGTTGCTTTAGACACAATGCTACTGCACACTGAAGAGACTACAGCATAGTGTACATAACTTTTAGATGCGCTGGGAAATTACAGAAGTCGTGTGACCTGCCTTACTGAACTATGCTACTGATGGCAGTGTCTGGAACCCGTCCACAGTATCTCTGAGGTCTCCCTGTATAAAACGCCCTCTGATATTTGGACAGTCTTTAAGATATTTTGTTTGGCAGACATCAGTGACCCCTTCAGTATCCTACCCTCAAGCTCTTCCTCTTCCCAGTTCAATTTGCTAATATATCTCTGCTGCTGCTAAGTCACTTCAGTTGTGTCCGACTCTGTGCGACCCCATAGACAGCAGCCCACCAGGCTCCCCCATCCCTGGGATTCTCCAGGCAAGAACACTGGAGTGGGTTGCCATTTCCTTCTCCAATGCATGAAAATTGAAAATGAAGTCGCTCAGCCGTGTCCAACTCTTAGTGACCCCATGGACTGCAGCCTACCAGGCTCCTCCCTCCATGGGATTTTCCAGGCAAGAGTACTGGAATGGGGTGCCATTGCCTTCTCCAAAGCTGCTTTAAACATGAAGACAAATTAAATCTGCCTATTGTAAAGAAATTGCACCAATATATGAGATATGAAAATATACAATGAAATCACTTTATGCCATTTTTAACTGCATCTCTTTACCAGCAGACCTCACAAGGTATTTGTCAGAGGAAAAAGAGAATGAATGAAACAAAGAACAAAGGTGACAAAGAACAAATGAATAAAAGGACCAACACGGCTATGTTCACCACATTTGTTTCCTAAAGATTATAACTAGTAATACTCTGTGTCACCCACTGTATTAGTATGCAGAACTTAATATGAGAAAAATTCCATGCGAGTAAAATTATCATCAGTGGGAATTATTTTGGTCCTCAAATTCTGAGATAGAAGTGTTTTCCATTTAGGGATTGAAGGCAAAATTGATTTCTACAATGAAATCACTTTATGCCATTTTTAACTGCATCTCTTTACCAGCAGACCTCACAAGGTATTTGTCAGAGGAAAAAGAGAATGAATGAAACAAAGAACAAAGGTGACAAAGAACAAATGAATAAAAGGACCAACACGGCTATGTTCACCACATTTGTTTCCTAAAGATTATAACTAGTAATACTCTGTGTCACCCACTGTATTAGTATGCAGAACTTAATATGAGAAAAATTCCATGCGAGTAAAATTATCATCAGTGGGAATTATTTTGGTCCTCAAATTCTGAGATAGAAGTGTTTTCCATTTAGGGATTGAAGGCAAAATTGATTTCCCTAGGACTACTTTAGGGCATCACTACCATTAGAGTGTGATACTCTCTCAGCAGAAGAGATAGGCTGCAAGAATCAAGAGCATCTCCCAGTCAACACACAGTCCAACACACAGTCTCTATAATCACCCACCTACATGAGCTCCAGAAACAGCCTCCCTGGCCCTACATTAATAATAATAATGCTGATATAATGAAATTAAGTATGCCCTAATAAATAAAATTTTTAAACATTGTTCTTAATATCTCAGGCTTAACACTTTGCATGACAATAGGCTTTAAAATAGAATTAAAAAAAAAAAACCCAGGGAGGCTCATCCTACTAATATTCCTTAAAGTAGTAACTTATCATCTAGTTTCCATTTGGCCATTGGATTTCTCAGCAAGTCCTAGCAAGGAAAAAAAGGAAAAGTGTACAAAATATAAAAATATAATATCAAGAGAAAAGTGTGGTCACAATCAAACATTAAGAGCAGTGAAGAGGCAAGTAAGTGAATCATCGTGTCCGTGAGTAATGCTGTGTCCATCTTCATACCTCTTGATGGATTTCCAGCACAGCAGAAGACTTCCTGACTGTGGTTACAGTGTGCAGCCTGGACACAGAAGAAAAACACATTTAATATAACACACACACACATATTTGTATATATACACATCAGTGTGATGATGATGTCAAAATTGAGTACCATGAAGATTATTTGTACAAAACTTGAATTTCAAAGAGATGGGAAATAGTAATCAATTTAGAATATTCAAAGTCAAGAAATTCCTTGAGCAGAGCTTTCCAAAAGCAAGACACTTGCTTAGAGCACATTTCCTGTGCCCTAGTGAGTTTCCCGTCCTTTAGGACAAAATTCACTGCACACAACCTACCACTCAGTTGAGCCCAGTGACTCACCCAGCTACGGTGGTCAGGGGAGGCTTGATTGCAAGCAATGCCAGCGTTTGGGGCTTTGTTCTTCATCTTTACTAAGATATTAGGGATGTAGAATGCCTCGGTCCTTCACTATGCATCCCCAGAGTCTTCTGAACCTGTCTATTCCATCTACAATTGGCCTCGCATCTGAAGTTTGGGTCACCTGTTACTGGTGATGAGTGGACTCATCGGTCCTTAGGTGAGGTGCAAGGCCTATGACTTCAAGAGCTGCAGTGTTAATGTCTGCCTTCCCCAGACTCTGGTTCACTGACTTTCAGTCATGGCTGTGTGTGTGAATCATCCAGGGGAAATAACCAACCTAACAACTGAAACTTGGACCCTATCCAGACCAATTAAATCCAAATTTCTGCAGATGGGTCTAGGCAGCAGTATTTTTGCAAATTTCCCTGGGTGTTTCTAATACACAGCCAAGGTACAGAACCCCTGCTTACAAAATATGGGAGACTATTATGGACAATGTACCCCATGGACTGTAGCCTACCAGGCTTCTCCATCCATGGGATTTTCCAAGCAAGAGTGCTGAAGTGGGCTGCCATTTCCTTCTCCAGGGGATCTTCCCAACCCAGGGATCAAACCTGGGACTCCTGCCCTGCTCACAGATGCTTTACCATCTGAGCCTCCAGGGAAGCGTTACGGATGGTACACTGCAGTGGATGATGACACTTAAAAGGGGCTCTTGGGCACATTTTCCCCTCCAGCCATCAGCTGCTACTGAAACCTCAGGAGGCCTCAATTCAGAGGAGGGAGAAATGAGTTAACTTTTAATGAACCATTGCAATTACTCAAAATTTATTTCTACAATCTCATATTTAACATATTAGCTCTTTTATTTGAATTCAAAATATTTCCCAAGAGGGTCTCCCAGTAGGAGTAAATACATTTTAGAGCTCAGAAAAGACCAAGGATAAAATGAATCCAGTTTAATTCAGTTGAGTTGTTCTGGTAGCATGTGAACCTGGACTGGTTTCCCATCACGACACCTTACTCTATAGTCCTCCACATTACTTATTTTCTTAGCTTCTTAGTTAAAAAAAAAAAAACAAATAAGACTCCTTTTGTGTGTCTTCTTTGGAAAGCTAAAAAGAAAATTCTGGTGGCCACTTCTCCATCTTCTAGCTCTCCCCCAAAATAGATCTTTCTAGAATCTGAAACTCATCACACCTCTTCAGTATTTCTTCCCTGAAGATGCTCCAACCTCTAGGCCCCACCCTGTTTTATCACCAGTAACTGATTTTTCCACCAAAAGCAGAAACTCTGGAGTAAGGAAGGTGTCCTTGGCTTCCTCTATATTTCATATAAATGGCTAATAGGAGCAGGTGAACTGAGTTCTCTCTTGCCTGGCTGATTTTTCCAGAGGTTTGTGGCCCTTAGTCACTTTCTTCCACATAAATTTTTTTCTCCCTTTATTTTGGGGTGTTGAATATTTATGTGCTACACTTGTGAGCAAATATACAGAACACGGAGTCAGTCTGAAGCAAAATTACAAGGCACGTGAAATTTGCCTTCAGCCATGCCTGTCAAATTCCCATCTCCTTCAGAAGAAAAAGTGCCTCACTAATTTCTCCCACAACTGCTCTATTAAAACTATTCACTCCACCTGCATTCATTATAGTATTAATAGCTGATGAGGGCAAAGTGACATTACATTCAAAGTAGATGCATTTTAGCATTTGAATTTAGGCTTCCCTGGTAGCTCAACTGGTAAAGAATCCGCCTGTGATCAGGAGGCCCCTGGTTTGATTCCTGGGTTAGGGCGATCCCCTGGCGAAGGGATAGGCTACCTAGTCCAGTATTTTTCAGCTTCCTTGGTGGCTCAACTGGTAAAGAATCTGCCTGCAATGTGGGAGACCTGGGTTGGGAAGATCTCCTGGAGAAGAGAGAGGCTGCCCACCCACTCCAGTATTCTGGCCCAGAGAATTTCATGGCCTGTATAGTCCCCGGGGTCACAAAGAGTCAGACACTGACTGAGTGCCTTTCACTTCACTGCATTCAGTTCAACAGAGATGGTAATAACCACCAGCAATGTGGAAGAAAAGAACACTAACTCCACCTAGCTCTTTTTACATGGGCGATTTCTGTAATTACAACAACTTGAAAGATGAAATCCTAGGTCATCCCAATCCTAGACTCTGAGTAGTTCATTTTCCCAAAGATATAGTTGTTGTTTGGGATTTCCCAAGCAAGAATCCTGGAGTGGGTTGCCATTTCCTTCTCCAGGGGATCTTCCCAACCCAGAGATTGAACCCGCATCTCCTGCATTGCAGGCGGAGTCTTTACCACTGAACTAAAGCGTCTGCCTGCAGTGCAGGAGACCCGGGTTCAATCCCTGTGTTGGGAAGATCCCCTGGAGAAGGAAATGGCAACCCACTCCAGAACTCTTGCCTAAAATATTCCATGGACAGAGGAGCCTGGTAGGATATAGTCCATGAAATAGCAAAATCCTTCTCCAGGTTGTGTATTCCTTCCCCTAGACCACAGCAGCAATGACAACACTACCTTTCGTTTTGTGCCTTTTAAATCTATTTTATTTGATGTTGCACCTATGTGCTAAGGAAATTCTGGGTCAGAAGATTTGTCCCTTGCCCAAGCCCAGTGAAAGATAAGGGTTACAACCCACATCTTCTCATGAGCCCCACCTTTTCCTGCTGCTCCCTGCTCACTCAAGGAAAATGAAAACCGTCTGGACCTCAAATGAGTAAGAATTAAGGGGCTTTCTCCACACTCCTCACCTCAGACCTGGAATTGGGGCCTGTTCCACATTCAAAGAAGACTGTCCCTGATTGACTATAGAAGATGACCAACTCACTGCTGACTCAGTCTGAGCCTTTCCAGCCTTTAGGAAAAATGATGTTGGATCCCCAAACCCACTGGTCCGTTGTGCAGCAGCAGATGTGAAACAGGACATCAAAATCACAAAATGTAGGAGAAGGGAGTACAAAAAGGTAGATTTCTTTTCCTGTTTAATTTTTTCAAATTATACTATATCAAACTAGACACTCCTTTTTGTTGTGAAAAGTTAATTTGGGATCAGTGACATGTGGCACAGTACTCTTGGACTGAACTGAATCTGGTTCCACATAAGGAAGATGATGGATGCTCAAATGGGCAGAGCTCCGTATATTAGCTGCTCCACAATAAAAAACCGAATCACTGCTCTCACCCTCTACTCCTGTTGTCCAACTCCTCCATATCTGATTACTTGATTTCGGGAATTTTGGTGAACAGAAAATAAAGTCCTTCTCACATTCATCCTAAGTAATGAGCTCTAACCCTAAGAAGGCAGCATGTCCTGGTGGCTTGAACCCCACGCAATTCTGAAACAAAGAGGGTGTCATTCATTTCCAGCTTCTGAAATTTTACCTGAAGTCTTCCAAAGATTTCTTCTTAGTGGCCTTCAAACCACCAGTTTGGCAACAGGCAAATTTGTAATCGATGACCTGGTAAATGATGGGGTTGTACATTGCTGCTGATTTTGCCAGGAGGGTTGGCACCACAGAGAGTTGTATGGGGATGGAGTCTGGCCGTCCAAAAGCTGACCACACCGAGACCACTGCGTAAGGAATCCAGGCAATCAGGAAGCCAGCGCAAATCAACATCGCCACCTGGTGAGGGAAAGCGACAGAGAACAAATCAAGACACTCGGTGGAAACGATAGGGTGTGGGGAGGAGCAGGTAGCCTATTCACACCCAAGGCAGTCTGTCTACCATCTTTTCGTTTATCTTGCCAGTGGGAATCATATCATATGGATTTCTGAGATATTCGGCAGAAAAAGTAATGACTATTCTTACCCTATTCACTGCATTCTCCACTCCAGAATTTGAACGTACCCAAAAGACCCAACGTTTGACCCTATAAAAGCTGTCAGAATGTGCCTACATTGAGCAGGAAAAGCATGCTAGAAAGATATCTGTGCACCTGAAATTTCCAGACTTCTCTACCCACGTTCACTTGAAAACTAGATGAAGAATATGTTCACCTTGATGAAATTTTAAATCACCCACATTTGCCTCAGGAGACTTAGAAACTCTGCCTTTGTTTGAAATTCTAATAGGAATCTTCTTCAGAGATTTCTATGAAATGTAATTTCCTTCGGCTCAAGTTTTTCTCAAGTCTGAGGCTCAGGTAGTAGAAATCCACTCGCTACAGAGGAAAAGAGAGTCAGTGAATTCAAACCAAAGTGACACAGTTGTATGAAGTGAGACTTTCCCAGAAAGTACTTTTCTCTTTCACCAAATTATATTTACCTTTAGGAACCTGTTAACTTTTAGATCAAAGAATAGTTAGAGATAAGGTTTAACCCACCCTGACTAGGTCCTCACTACCTCCAATTCAGTCTCTTTAAGAATGTAGTAGTCTGACCCTGTAGTTATCCCACTTGAGTCCAACGAATCTTCTTTAGCAAGTATTTTGTGTGAGATACCGTGTGGGTGCTGTGGGGACACCAGCAGGCTTTCACGCCTTGGCTCCACCCCTCTACAGCAGTCCCCAGCCTTTTTGGCACCAGGGACCAGTTTCATGGAAGACGATCTTTCCACGGACCGGTGAGGGGGATAGTCTCGGGACGATTCGAGCACACTGACATTCATTGTGCACTTTATTTCTATTCCTATTACAACAGCACCACCTCAGATCATCAGACGTTAGATCCCAGAAGCTGAGGACCCCTTCTCTAAAACACAAACGATGGCTCAACAAAGCTGAATGTGGTTTAAGTGCCAGCTTAGAGGACAAAATTACATGCTATGGAGAAAAGAAGGAAACAATCTCA